>PVJD01006697.1:0-94640 GCA_004026545.1 Mormoops blainvillei | reverse complement strand
TATTTTTTCTAGGCAAAACATTACATTAATGCCCTTAAAGGTAAATTCTTCATTAAAAACTAATTTTTTAAAACTTACCCATAAAATAAACACATTTTTTCAAGAAGGATCTTTCAAAGGTAATGGTTTATTTTTATGAGAATTTTGGGAAATATTTTTTCTCTATCTATTGTCTGTCTGTCTGTCTTTCTATGTATCTGCCTATCTATGCTTTTGAGCTAGAGATTAACTGTCTACTTCAGATAGAATTGTCCAAAATATTTTTCTCTCAAATGTTGAATCATGAGTTGAGATTGGAAATATGAGAAAGACCTCCATCGTGTAAAGAGCTAGGAGAATGTTCATGACAGAGCGATCAGCAAGTACAAAAGGCCTTGAGCCCTGGTCAAATAGCTCAGTTGGTAAGAGTGTCACCCCACACACCAAGGTTGTGGGTTTCATCCCCAGTCAGGGCACATGCAAGAACCAACCAATGAGTGAGTAAATAAGTGGAACAACAAGTTGATGTCTCTAGATGGAGAAGGCTGAAGGGGAAGCCACATGGTTTTTAGTATTTAACCCTATAGCTTTGCTTTTCACAAAGGAAAAGGTGTGGGGCCTTGGTTTTGGCTCCATTCTCCTTCTAAATAGCTCTTTGACTTTGGCAAAATAATTTATTTGATTTTCAGTGTTAATATCTATAAAGATGTGCTGCCAGAAAGAGTTTTACAAAGCCCAGTGTTAGTATCTATAAATTATAATATGCTGCCAGAGTGATATTTACAAGGCCTAAATTTAATAATTCCACCATTTAAAAGCATCTTTAAACCTGTCCCTTGCTCCCACAATAAACGCAACACTTTGGAATATGTCTTACACAACTCTCTGTGTTCTGGGGCTTCTGTCTTCCCTCCTGCCGTGCACTCTCTCGCCCTCTCTGCCTAGGCCGTTGTGGCTCCGCTGGTGCCTTGTTCTCACCACACTCCTCTCTGCCAGGATGTTTGCTCGTGCCTTTCCTTCACTGCAAAGCTGAATTTTCCCTTCTTTTTTGAGTTATTTTTTAACATGTTTTACTATATTGGCCGTAATGCTCTAAATTCGTGAAAACTTTTGAGAAAATCTTCAATTCCCAACCCCTTAAAAAAATGTGTTGAACCAGCAAACAAAGAAGAAAAAATAGAGAAGTAATGATCTGGACAGATATAAAACAGCATGCTCCAGTGCCTCCCATACCCCTAGCTGCTCTCTGCTGATGAAGAATTCTCAGAGAGCAAATTTTTTCTTTTTTTGGTATATTTTTACTGATTATGCTATTATGATTGTCCCAATTTTTTCTCCCTTTTATCCCCTCTGCCCCTCACCCCATCCCATCATCCCCACACCTCTTAGTTCATGTTTATGGGTTGTATGTATCAGTTCTTTGGCTTCTCAATTTCCTATGCTATTGTTAGCTTCCCTCTGTCTTTTTTTTTCTTTTGTCAACATTTTCCTACCACCGCGTTCCCCAGCCCCACCCATCCCCACCTCCCACCCTCAATCCTTCCCCAGTTTGGCTTCGTTGATGGGTCCTTTATGCACATTCCTTGATGACCCTTCCTCTCTGTTTTCCCTGTTATTCCCTACCCTCCTCCCTGCTGGTTACTGTCGGTTTGTTTTTAATTTCAGTGTTGCTGGTTATATTTTGCTTGCTTGTTTATTTTGTTGATTAGGTTCCACTTATAGGTGAGATCATATAGTATCTGTCTTTTACCACCTGGTTTATTTCACTTAGCATAATGCTCTCCAGTACCATCCATGCTGCTGTGAAGGGTAGTAGCTCTTTCTTTCTTTCTGTTGTGTAGTATTCCATTGTGTAAATGTACCATAGTTTTTTGATCCACTCACTTACTATTGGGCACTTAGATTGCTTCCAGTTCTTGGCTATTGTAAATTGTGCTTCTGTGAACATTGGGGTGCATAGGTTCTTTTGAATTGGTGTTTCAGGATTCTTAGGGTATAATCCCAGCAGTGGAATTGCTGGGTCAAAAGGCATTCCATTTTTAATTTTTTGAGGAAATTCAAAACTGCTTTCCACAGTGGCTGTACCAACTTACATTACCACCAACAGTGTTACTAGGGTTCCCTTTTCCCCACATCCTGGCCAGCACTTGTTTGTTGATTGGTTGTGATGACCATTCTGGCTGATGTGAAGTGGTATCTCATTGTGGCTTCAATTTGCATCTCTCTGATGGCTAGTGGTGCTGGGCATCCTTTCATATGTCTCTGGACCTTGTGTACATCCTCCCTGGAGAAGTGTCTGTTCAGGTCCTTTGCCCATTTCTTAATTGGATTGTTTGTCTTCCTGGAGTGGAGTCCTGTGAGTTCGTTATATATTTTGCAGATCAAATACCTGTCCGAGGTATCGTTGGTAAATATATTTTCCCATAAGGTTGGATCCCTTTTCTTCTTGCTGATGTTTTCTTTAGCCATTCAGATGCTTCTTATTTTGATGAAGTCCTATTTGTTTATTCTTTCTTTTATGTCCCTTGCTCTAGGGGACATTTCGGTGAAAATATTGCTATGTGGAATATCTGAGTTTTTATGCCTATCTTCCCCTCTAGGACTTTTATGGTGTCGGGACTTATATTTAAGCCTTTTTATCCACCTTGAGTTTATTTTTGTTTGTGGTATAAGTTGGTGATCGAATTTCATTTTTTTGCATGAAGCTGTCTGAATTTAGCTGTCCAGGTTTCTCAACACCATTTGTTGAAGGGGCTATTTTTACTCCATTTTATGCTTCTGCCCTCTTTGTTGAATATTAACTGATCATAGAGACATAGGTTTATTTCTGGGCTCTCTATTCTGTTCCGTTGATCTTTGTGTCAGTTATGCCATTACCAGACTGTTTTGATTATAGTGGCCTTATACTATAGTTTTATGTCAGGTATTGTGATCCCTCGACTGTGTTCATCTTTGTCAAAATTGCTACAGCTATTTGGGGTTGTTTATGATGCCATATAAATTTTTGAAATGTTTGTTCTATATCTGTGATTTATTGGTATTTTAATAGGGATTTCATTGAATCTATAAATTGCTTTGGGCAGTATGGATATTTTCATGATGTTAATTCTTCCAGTCCATGAACACGGTATATGCTTCCATTTATGTGTGTTTTCCTTAATTTCTTTCTTCAGTGTTGTGTAGTTTTCTGAGTACAGACCTTTAGCCTCTTTGGTTAAATTTATTCCTAGGTACTTTATTTTTTGTGTTGCTACAGTAAATGGGTTTTTTCCCCCTCATTTCTGATTCTGATGTCATTGTTGGTATACAAAAAAACCTTCAGTTTCTGAATATTGACTTTGTATCCTGCTGTTTTGCCAAATTCACTTATTAGGTCGAGTAGATTTTTGGTGGAGTCTATAGCGTTTTCTATGTACACTATCATGTCATCTACAAACAATGACAGTTTCATTTTCTCCTTTCTAATTTGGATGCCTTTTATTTCTTTTTCTTGTCTGATGGCAGTCGCTAGGGCTTCTAATACTATGTTTAATACAAGTGGTGAAAGCAGACATCCTTGTTCCCGATCTTAGTGGGAAGCTTTTAGTTTTTGCTCATTCTGTATAATGTTGGATGTAGGTTTCTCATATATAGCCTTTATTATGTTGCAGTATGCCCCTTTATTCCCACTTTGCTGAGTGTTTTTATCATAAATAACTGCTGCACATTATCAAATGCTTTTCCACATGTATTGATAAGATCATATGATTTTTGTCTTTCCTTTTGTTTATGTGATGTATTACATTTATTGATTTGCAAATATTGTACCATCCTTGCATTCCTGGGATGAATCCTACTTGAGAATGGTGTATGATATTTTAATGTATTGCTGGGTGTGGTTTGCCAATATTTTATTGAGGATTTTAGCATCTATGCTCATCAGTGATATTGGCCTATAGTTTTCTTTCTTTATTGTGTTTTTACCTGGTTTTGGTATTAGGATGATGCTGACCTCATAAAAAGAATTTGAGAGTCTTCCTCCTTCTTGGATATTTTTGAAAAGCCTGAGAAGGACAAGGAAGGACAAGGGTTAGTCCTTCCTTCAATGTTAGGTTGTTTATTTGTAAAATTTTCCTGTGAAACCCTCTGGTCCAGGGCTTTTGTGTGCCTGGAGTTTTTTGATTACTGCTTCAATTTCACCAGCTGTTATCAGTCTGTTCAGACTTTCTGCTTCTTCTTCATTCAGTTTTGGAAGATTATATTTTTCCTGAGATTTGTCCATTTCACCCAGGTTTTCAAATTTTATGCCATATAGTTGGTCATAGTAAATTCTTACAATCCTTTGTATTTCTGTGGTTTCAATTGTAATTTCTCGTGTTTCATTTATGATTTTATTTATTTGTGTCCTCTCCCTCTTTTTCTTGATGAGTCTGCTTAAAGGCTTTTCGATTTTATCTTTTCAAAGAACAGCCCCTGTATTTACTGATCCTTTGAATTGTTCTTTTAGTCTCTAAGTCATTCAGTTCTGCTCTGACCTTGATTATTTCCTTCCTTCTGTTCACTCTGGGCTTTGTTTGTTGTTGTTTCTTCAGTTCTTGCAGATGTAGGGTTAGGGTGTTTATTTTAAATGTTTCTATCTTTTTTAGGTAGGCCTGTATTGCTATGAACTTCCCTCTCAGGACTGCCTTCACTGTGTCCCATAGGTTTTGGACTGTTGTATGGTCATTTTCATTTGTTTCCAGAAACTTTTTTATTTCTTCTTTGATCTCATTATTGACACATTCATTGTTCAATAGCATGCTATTCAGTCTCCATGAGTTTGAATGTTTTTGAGTTTTTTCCTTGAGGTTGGTTTCTAGGTTTAAGCCCTTGTTGTCTGAGAAAATGCTTGATATGATTTCAGTTTTCTTAAATTTGTTGAGGCTTCTTTTGTGTGCTATCCTGTGGTCTAGCTTTGAAAATGTTCCCTGTGCATTTGAAAAGAATATGTAGTTTGCTTCTTTGGGATGAAAGGATCTATATATATATATCAGTTAGGTCCATTTGATCTAATGCGTACTTCAGTTCCACAATATCTTGGATGATATTTTGTTTGGATGATCTATCCATTGTTGACAGTGGGGAATTAAAATCCCCTACTATAAGTGTGTTGCTGTCTATATCTTTCTTGAAGTCCTCCAGGATTTTCCGTATATATTTGGGTGCTCCTATGTTGGGTGCATATAGGTTTACAGTGTTTATGTCTTCTTGGTGGATTCTTCCTTTGAGCATTATGAGGTGTCCTTCTGCGTCTCTTTTTATGGCCTTTGATTTGAAGTCATTTTGTCAGACATAAGTGTTGCTACCCTGGCTTTTTTTTCCTTTCCACTTGCTTGGAATATTTTTTCTAACCCTTTACTCTCAGTCTGTGTAGGTCTTTTGTTCTGAGGTGGGTCTCTTGAAAGAAATATATGTGTGGGTCCTATTTTCTTATCCATTTAGCTTCTCTGTGTCTTTTTATTGGAGCATTTAATCCATTTAAGGTTATTTTTGATAGGTACTTATTTATTTTTTCCCTTTGTACTTGTGTTCCCCTCTCTCTCTCTTTTCTTCATCTTCTTAAAGCAGTCCCTTTAGCATATCTTACAATACTGCTGTGGTAGAGGTGTATCTTTTTAGCCTTCTTCTGTCTGGGAAACTCCTTATTTTGCCTTCCATTTTAATTGAGAGCCTTTCTGGGTAGAGTAGTCTTGGTGTCAGGCCTTTGCTTTTCATTGCTTGTAATGTTTCTTGCCATTCCCTTCTAGCTTGTAGTGTTTCTGTGGAGAAGTCAGCTGCTAGCCTTATAGGGGCTCCGTTGTATGTTACTTCCTATTTTCACTTGGTGCCTCTACGATTCTCTCTTTGCCCTTGATATTTGCCATTTTAATTATGATTTGTCCTGGGGTGGGTCTCTTTGGGTTCCTCTTGATTGGACCCTCTGTGCTCCCTGGACTTATGTGACTTTTTCTCTCCACGAGTTAGGGAAGTTTTCTGTCATTACTTTTTCAAACAGGTTTTCTATCCCTTGATCCTTCTTCTTCTCCTTCTGCTATTCCTATTATATGGATATTATTGTGTTTCATGTTGCCCTTCATTTCCCTTAACCCATCTTCCTTCTTTTTTCATTTTCTTGCTCTTTATGGGAGTGTTTTCCTATCATGTCCTCCAGCTTGCTGATTCAATCCTCTGCTTCATCTCTCCTGTTTTGGATTCTTTCTACAGTGTTCTTCAATTCAGAAATTGTATTCTTCATCCCCTCTTGGTTCTTGTTGATAGTTTCTATGTCCTTTTTCTTGCTGATATAGTTTGTGGTAAGGTCCTCATAGTTTCCCTGTAGCTTTTTGTAACTCTCCCTGAGCTCATTGAGTTCATTGAACTTCCTTATAACCATTGTTTTGAACTCAATATCTATTAGTTTACTTGCCTCTATTTCATTTAGTAGTCTTTCTGAGGAGTCCTCCTTTCCTTTTGATTGGGGGTTGTTCTTTTTGTCTTCCCATTACTTGGCTGCCAGAGTAAAACCACAAAGCCTGGGGAACAAACCCACAACCACAAAAATAAGTCCCCCCCATAATCCCACTATCAGTAGCAAATGAATCAGTATTCATAAGGCTGTAAAGAGGTTAAGACTATTATAAGAAAGGAGATAAATAAATTATAGTATAAAATTAGTAACTTAATATGCACCAACTTGATGGACAAGAAATGAATGTTAAAAAGCTATGTAGTGAAGAAGATATTGCAAATCATAGAAATGACCCCAGTGGATTTTGTCTCTGTAGCCTGTAGTATTTACCGCTGTTTTTTCTTTCTGGATCTACTTGTCGTAATATCAGATGTTGACGCCGTCTGAACTTAGGCAGGCTGTTTGAGACTTCCCGGGATGGGATCTACTGTCTGTGGATGTCTCCTTCAGTTATTATTCTAGTCCTTCTGCGCTTAGTGGTCAAGCTTAAGCACCGTAAGGTGGGGCAGAGTCCCTCCACGGGTTGGAGCTAATGTTTCCCCTCAGGCTTCTGCTGCTTGGAGGGGAGTCATCTGTGTGAGCTCAATGGCTGCTGCCTTATAGGGGATGATTCAGCACCAGGATCCTAGAGACTACACTCTCAGTTCTCTCCCCAAAGTCTCCATCCCCAGTCTCTCCTCAAGCATCTCTAGTCCACTCTGCCTCCCCGCCCCTTTTCAGGGATCAGTAGTCTGTGGCTGTCTCCTTCAGTTGTTAATCTAGTCCTTCTGCGCTCGGCAGTCAGGCTTAAGCACCACAGGCCAGGGCAGAGGCCCTGCTGGGGGCGGGGCTGTTGTTTCCTCTCAGGCTGCTGCTGCTCAGGGGAGTGGTCTGCCCCAGCAAGATGGCTGCCACCATATTGGGGATGATTTGGCAATGGGATACCGGCAGCTACTTTCCCAGTTCTCTCCCTAAAGCCTCCCTCCCCAGTCTCTCCTCAGGCGTCTCTAGCTCACTCTGCCGCCACCTTTGCCGGAGCCCAGAGTAAGCAGCTGCAGATGAAAATTTATGCATTGGCACTTTAAATGGCTCTTTCAGTCTCCAGCTTCCCATCTCTGGCAGAGAGCAGCCCTGCCACTTTTTGAAGCTGGTTGTGATCTGTGTCCTTTTTGGGCTCTGGTGCTGTAGGCCGGGTATCCCTGCTTATGGTTTTAGTCCACACTCTTCTCAGGGGGATCCAACTGTCTGCTTAAATATCTCTCTGGCACTGCTGCCTGGGGGTGCCCAGCCAGCCTCCTCAAGTCTCCGCCACCCTCCTTACCAGTCAGGTTGTGCTGAACTGATTCTTCTGTCTGTCTGAGGTTAAAAGCCTTCTCTTTCACTATTGTTCAGTTTTTTGTTCTGGGTGATTTCTCCACAATATAGTTGTAATTCCAGATTGGTCCTGGGAGGAGGTGTGTGATTTCCATTCACTCCTCCGCCATCTTGATCCTGTGTATCAGAAAGCAGAATGTTTTAAAAATTCGTCACATAAGATCTCACCAATGTAAAGAACCAATAACAATATTGATCTGGTGTCTCTGCTCACTCTTTGCAGGCCATTTTTTAAATTCCTAATGTGTAATTATACATTTCACATGCATTTGTAGGAGATGGAAACCTTATATTTATATCCCACATGAGTCAGGCTAAAGGTTTTCTTAACACTCTGTTTGGCACTAGAAACCATGCTGTATCAAGTCAGTATCAGTATAACCTACTAGACACTATAATGAAATATCATAGATAGACATTTACTGAAAACCACTATAAAAATCTGGCTCAGAAGGACCAGAACAGAAATATGCGATTTTCTTGATTAAGGCTGGTCAAAATTATGTTTTTCTAAAAAGGCTCTACACATTGTTTAAGACGAGCATGTATAAGAAGACTTCTTGTGTGTGCTGAGTATATCATGTCAATCGTCGTTACTTCTTTACAAAGGATTAAGGATATACATCTTCAGCAATGCATATCAGGAACTCTGATAAAGGCAATTTCTAGGGTTTAGGAAGGATCATATTCTGTGAAGTACTTCAGAGAAATGGACAGTAATTCTAGGATTATAGCCAGGAAGAACAGGAAGACTTCAGGAGATGCTTTTCAGCTTCTTCTAGATTTTGAATGTTGACTAAGCCACTGAACTGTAATATCCATATTATCCTTCGCTTTGCATGAAATTGAATAGCACCAAATTTCTCTACCATGAATAGCATACAGGTTCGTTTTTTCTTTTTTTCTTCTCTTCTCTTTTCTTTCTTTTTTTAAAAATTCTCACCTGAGAACATGCTTATTGACTTTTAAATAGAGGGGAAGGAAGGGAGAAAGGTTGAGAGAGAGAGAGAGAGACAGCGATGTGAGAGAAAAACATTGATAAATTGTCTCCCCTACACACGCAGGCTGAGGTTGAAGCCACAACCTGGGCATGTGCCCTGATTGGGATTTGAACCCACGAACTTTCAGTTTATGGGAGGATGCTCCAACTGACTGAACCACATGAGCCAGAACCAGGTGTGTTTTCCCAATGAGCTGTTCCTCTTCCAAGGCATTAGGACACAGGCTGACAGTGGCCTGAATTTTCCCTTTTGACTAGTGTATCAAATTGTCACTTTCTCAGGGAAACATTGTTGCCTTGACAAGAGCAAATGGGGCTTTTATATGTTCTCATAAGTAGCCCACTATATGATGTAAGCCTACTATATGAAAAAGCTGTATACATTTTTCTATCCCAGCATTTGTCAACAAGCTTTACATTTGTTCCTGTGATTACTTTATTAACTCTTCCCTCCGTGAGGACAGGAGCCCTGCCTGTTCTAACTCAGTATTGTATCCCCTGCACTTACTTAGTCAAGTACCTACTGCTTGATAATGTAATTAAATGAATGGTTTAATGAAAAGACTAAGTGGAGGAGCTAGATGACATTATCATTAATATACTTCTGAGCACTTAAAACTCTAATTCTAAGCAAGAAAATGACTTTTTAAAAAGGTTTTATTTCTTTTCTTTTAGAGAGGGGAAGGGAGGGAGAAAGGGAGAGAAACATCAATGTGTGGTTGCGTCTCTCTTGCCCCCCACCGGGGACCTGGCCCACGCAACCCAGGCATGTGACCTGACTGGGAATTGAACTGGCGACTCCTTGGTTCGCAGGCTGGTGCTCAGTCCACTGAGCCACACCAGCCAGGGGAAAGAAAGTGACTCTTTTAAATGCATGTGATTTTTGTCACTCTGTCATTTTTCATATTTGATCCCTCTGACTTGAAAGGCTCTCTGCTGTTCTTTCTGGCTCCTAGCTCAAGTCTCAGTTATTTTGAGAAGTCATCTCTACCACTAGCAGCTCTAATTGCCTTATTCAGGGATCCTGAACTATATTATTGTTATGAGTTGTATTGTGTTTTCCCCCAAAAACTGTATGTTGAAGTACTAACTCCCAGTACCTGTGAATGTGACTATTTGGAAATGGGCTCTTGCAGATTTAATCAGATTTAGATGAGGTCATTAGTTTGGCTCTAATTCAATATGACTGGTATCTTTGCAAAATGAGGGAAATTTGGACACAGACTCAGACATGTGCAGACAGAGATGGAGATTGGAGCGATGCAGTCACTCCAAGAAATGCTTGGGCTATCACCAGGAGTCGGGGGAAGAAGGGCACAGTGCAGATTCTCTCTCAGAGCCCTCAGGGGAGCCAACCCTGCCAACCCTGTGATTCTGTACTTCTCACCTCCGGAACTGTGAGACCATAAACTTGCATTCTTTTAAGCTATTTTGTGGTGCTTTCTTATGGCATCGTAGGAAACTGATGTAATCGTCATATAGTTACTTTTGTCCTCTACTTAAGTATCTCTTCTGCAACCAAAGTTTCCATTTATTCAATGTCATTCTTATACAGTGTAGATACCTATTGACATAATACAATATTGACATAAGCAATTACTGTACAATTGATACTGAATATAATAAATGAGGTTTACATTTTCCTAAGGGTAAAAAAGCCTTTACTTTGGTTAATTCCTTTTCTTTCAACCTTGCAAGACAGATTTATTTAAATAGAGTAATTAAAGTTTTGTTTATTTTGGAGTCCAGAATGGATTTGATGTACTTAAAAAGTAAATTAATAAAATGACCCAAGAAATTAGCAAAACATCAACACCTTTACTCTCCTAAGACATTTAAAAAGACCTTCTTTTATTACACAGATATTGGTCTGAAGCAACAATTACGTGAATTTTTAGTGACAGATGGAAACTGTTCAATTTTGGGCCTTGTTTTGCAAAATTATCTTTTTTTTAAAAAGTTTATTTTTTATTGTTGTTTGGTTACAGATGCCATACCTCTTTCCTTATTGCTCAACCCCACCCACCAACCCCACTCCCACAGTCAATCCCCCCTCATTGCCTGTGTCCATGAGTCCACTATTAGTGTTCCTTTGCTTGCCTCTTCCCCTTCTTTCTCACATTAGCCCCCTGCCCCCGCCTCCCTCCCCTCTGATCACTGTCTGTTCTTTATTTCCAAGCCTCTGGTTCTGTTTTGCTCATTTGCTTGTTTTGCTGATTAGGTTCCACTCACAGGTGAGATCACACGCTATTTCACTGCCGAGCTTCTTTCACTTAGCATAGTGCTCTCCAGGTCCACCCATGCTGTCGTGAAGGGTAGGACCTCCTTCTTTTTTTCTGCTGAGTAGTATTTCATTGTGTAAGTGGACCATAGTTTTTGATCCACTCATTTACTGATGGACACTTAGGCTGTTTCCAACACTTGCCTATTATAGATAACGCTGTTATGAACATAGGAGTGCATAGATTCTTTTGAACTGTTGATTCAGGATTCTTAGGGCATAGTCCCAGCAGTGGGATTGCTGGATTGAAAGGCAGTTCCATCTTTAATTTTTTTAGGAAATTCCATACTGTTTTCCACAATGGCTGTACCAGTCTGCATTCCCACCAACAAAGTACTAGGGTTCCCTTTTCTCCACATCCTCACCAGCACTTGCTGTTCGTTGATTTATTAATGATGACCATTCTGACCAGTGTGTAGTGGTATCTCATTGTGGTTTTAATTTTCATTTCTCTAATGGCTAGTGATGTTGAGCATTTTTTCATGTGTCTCTGGACCCTCTGTATGTCCTCCCTGGAGAAGTGTCTGTTCAGGTGCTTTGCCCATTTTTTAATTGGATTGCTTGTCTTTCTGGTGTGGAGTCCTGTGAGTTCTTTATCTCTTCAATATTTTATTTAGAATGGAAAAGAGTGCATTTATATTATTTCCTGTTATACTTTTTCTTTTTTGTTATTTTAAGAAATATAAAAAATTCCAAGTAAAAAAAGTCAACAATTCATATCCAAAATTAATTCTTGTAAATATAATATTTTCTTAATTTCTTTAATGAAGTACAAATCTTACAGATAATGTGCTTTGTCCATTCTGAATACTGCAAAGTATTTTATATATGTACATATATATAATGTATAATACTGTAACATCATTCTGCAACTTGCCTTTTTCAATAAAAGCATTTTTGAGGTTTAATAACTTCAAATTAGAAAAATCTAGTTCATTTTTGTAATTATATTTTAGTATTACCACATTTTACTTACATCATTCCCTACTGATAATATTTAGATTATTTTCAATATTTTGCTATTAAAACAATGCTGCAATAAATGCTTTTCCTTGGATATAAAAGGAGAAGCAGAACTTCTGGTTCATAGGTAATATATAAGGTCTGTCCAGAAAAAGTCCAGTCATCGTTAATATAACGAGAACAGTTTACACGACATCGATGTAACCTGGCAGCCAAGGAGAGTGGACTGGAATGTGCATATGAGAACAATGATGACTTCACTGTACCAGCCAGTGGAGGTGGTATATGCTGTTGAGTAGCAAGTGTGCTGTGTGGCTGTTGCATTCAAAATGACTGTGCAAATAGAGAAACAAATCTGTATCAAATTTTGCATTAAGCTTGAACGTTCCTCCATGGAAACTATTTGGTTGATTCTGAAGGCTGCAACTATGGGCAACTGGTGACTGACACTTCATCATGACGGCATGCGCACCCATGCATCACGTCTCTTGTAGTTTGGAGAGAAACATCAAATCACCCAGATGACTCAGCCCCCTCACAGCCAAGATTTGGCACCCTGTGACTTCTGGTTTTCCCAAAACTAAAATCACCTTTGAAAGGGAAGAGATTTCAGACCATCCATGAGATTCAGGAAAATATGATGGAGCAACTGATGGCAATTGGGAGACCTGGGTGAGGTCCCAAGGTGCCCACTTGGAAGGGGACTGAGGCATCATTGTCCTGTGTACAATGTTTCTTGTATCTTGTATCTTCTTCAGTAAATGTCTCTATTGTTTTTTTATATTATATAGCTGGATACCTTCTGGACAGACCTTGTATATTCTCCACATTGTGACATCAACAATGTTCTCCCCAATATAAGTCCTTTCTCTTACATATTCTCCTCTAAACTTGCTATTAATCAGACTTAACTAATTATAACTAACATATGAGTATGTGAAATGATAGCTTACTGTGTATGCGTGCATGATTTTAGCATATTTTGGGAATTAATATTGTGTACCCTGTATATTTTGTAAGTGTGGCATCTGTCCAACAACTTACCTTTTTTTATCCTTTAACTTTACATGTCTTTTAAAAAATTAAACAAACATAAATGTATCTGCCTTTTATTAATGGTTTGCGATAGTTGCACGTTGTTTTAGAAATTCTTTCTTATCTAAAGGTTATAAAGTTATTTCCTGTGTTTTTTCTAACTTCCTGTAGTTATATTCTTTTTTTTCATTGAAGAAAAGGCTGCCACATACATAGTACTTAACTTTATTCTTACTCTTAGTCCCTTTTTTGCTTTTTCTCAAATTTTGTCTACATTTAAATATTATGAAAATAGCATGTTTCTGTCAAAAAAAGAATTTTTTTTTCTACTTGAAAACTGTAGGAGAAATTTCTTTAAAATATCCCACCTCTTTTTGGCCCAATACATTTTGTAATTTCTTGAGGTGTAATATTTTGCCTATTTTATGATGTTTTAGATTTTTAGTGGCTCAGTAGCATGCTATAAACAACTGAATACCTCACCTTCTTCTGCCCCCTGCTCTGCTGTATCATCAGCCATTGGGTAGCACACCCCAGCCTCTTCATAGCTACAGAAACTGATTTTACCTTGAAGGCAGAAATTTTCTTTAGCTGATTTGCCCAGAATTTCCCAGACTGCCATAACAGGGTGGATAGTTTTTTATGGAGTCATGTATCAGAATGGTGAATACCAGGAGCTAGGTTGGTTCAAAACCATTAAGAAGAAAAAGGTGTTAGATACTGTCAACGTACCTCAATGAGGGACTCCATAGATTATAGGCGTCACACATTTCCCTTTGCTGGACTTGTCATTTTGATGCTCTAAAACAGCAGTTTTCAACCTTTTTCATCTCATGGCATGCATAAACTAATTACTAAAATTCTGCGACACACCAGAAAATTTTTTGCTGATCTGACCAAAAAATAGATATAATTTTGATTCATTCACGCCAAATGTTTATTGTTGTGTTGGCTGTTGTTATTTTTTTACTTAACAGTCTAAGGGATAAGAGGTCAGTGCCTCTGACTAAATAGTCAGTTATTGCATGTTTCACCAGCTGAAAATCGCTGCTCTAGAATGATTTATACTGATGTAATAGCAATTTCTTTTCAGTGTTTTCTATATCTCCCTCCATTTTGTACATGACATTTCTCTTCAGAGGCATCTGAAATACTTTTATGATAGTTATACATATGAGTCCTCAACCCTAAGTATCTAAACAATTTGTTTCTCTGTGTCACAACCTAACTTTGATATCAAAACTTGAATTTTCAGGGGGTGTTCCAGGGCTTCTGTGGTAGTACGATGTTGTGGCACACCTGGCCCTTGAGCCATCTGTCTAAGCAGCGATCCTCCGAGACCTACCTTTCCCTATTTAGTCCTCAGTCATTGAGCCACACAGATCCCCCTTGAGGTGAGCCATGTTCCTGTCCTCAAGGCTCCCTCTACTCTGCTGGCATTTCTCTTTCACGGCAGAGCCTGACTTAAGGCGTGGACATCGACTGTCCTGTAGCTTCTATTCCATCATGTGGCAATGGATGCTCTGCATGCCTCTCCAGAGCTCTGTCAGCCTGGATCCACTCCGCAAATGTTTTTTCCCCTTAGTGATGGTTTGCTGCCTTCCCTCAGGCTCTATGAGCATTCTGCTCTGGGACCAGGACATGGGGCCTCTCTCTCAAAAACTATGATTTCTCTTTTTAATTAATTTCTTATTATCTCTTTTCTTCTCCCCTCCACCAGGGGATTACTTTTCTAGTATGAGTGGGAGTCGCCATGAAACAACCCTTTTTTTCTTTGCTTTCCCTGTATATTTTATTTTAAATCCTTATAGTTTCTTCACAAGGATTTGAGTTTTTGTAGCACTAAAAGGCAGGGGACAGGCTTTGTCTGCTTTGTGTCTTATTACGTCCCTTTGCTGAATTGGTGAATGCAGAGTCAGGTATTTGCCTGTGTGAGGCAACAGAAAAAAAACATGCCTGGAAAAAAATATTTTTTTAAAGAAAAACATCAGTTAACTTCTTCAAAATATTATCCTGCCATGCTTATGCTTTATAATTTTAGTCTTAATAGCTTTGATTCCTGTACTTTTAAATTAGTATTATAATTTGGTATATTTATGATTGCCTCTGATGGTTCAATTTAGTAGGAGTAACACTAAAAGTTCTCATTTCTTTTCAATCAGTCTATGTTCTTGCCGGCTGCTGTCTGCCGGCTGCCAGACCTGTACCTATTAAAATCCACATTTATTAATGCTCGTGGTTCATGGTTTGCTTTGAATCTTTCTAATCACACTGTCCTTCCTGTCTTAGTTTTCTTTTAAATCAGACTTTAAAACATGTCTCCATTTCCTACCATCAATCATTAGTTAAGCCTTGATTTGTTAAAACCTCTGTCTAAAGCATTATGTTAGTAAAATGATTAGACTTCAAGTCCATGTCTCTTATCATTAGCTAGAGTTTTTGCATCTGATCCCCACAGTGATTCAAGTGAAGAATTGTTTTCCATGAGCTGTCATGGAGAAGGAGGTCATTATGACAAAAGACTCCTGCCTAATTTATATAGTGAGGCATGCCCGCTAATTCTGGCGTCAGAGCTCTGACCAGTTACCAATTGATTTCTATCAGTGTTGTGTGAGCTGATAAATTTTAATCAGAGCTTTTTGGTCTCTATTAGTCTGGCTTTCTTTTTATAATGGATTTCTCTCATTCATGCTTTCCCTAGTCTGCATTTTTATGACTGTGATGTGCTTTGATTTACTTCATTCAAAGTACGATGCTCTGGCTTCAATTACTCCATTTAACTTTAAATAGACATTGCTACAAGTCTCACTGATATAAAGAACATCTGGTGTTAATAAATTGCAGCAGGAGGTGCCATGTGGGAAGGAACCCAAGAACTAAACATGTCTCTGGGCACATCCATCAGGACATGGGCATACATGTCATGGCATTCTGCCACTTACCTTCTTAAGTGCTATCGGGTGCAGCTAGTTCTAGTTCAAGTCAGCATAGCATCATTTTGATTTTCCTTGTAGCATTTCTTGACTAACTGACCTAAAGTTCTAGATAGAAAACATTTTGTTCAGTTGATAACATCTTTGACAAAGACTACTGCTAAATGGGAACGGCATGGAGAGCAAGGGGACACTTTCTTCTGTCTTGTACAGAGTGTTTGAAGGAAGTATGTTGTAAAGAAGTCAGACTAAAAAGTTCTGTTCTTTATATCCCCTCTGTTCCTTGTACCCTCTCCCCACCAACATGCACCAGAATGCAAAATGCTGAAGTTTCCACAGAGAAACATATATTTACTCCCTCTATTTCTGGGTCCATTCGAACTACAAATTTTAACAATTACCTAAGACTACCAAATCCAGATAATACAGTATACAATGATTAATTAAAGAGAAAACTTTGCCTACTTTTAAGCCTTGGAAAATAAACTCTCTTTAATTGTGAAAGTAAGTATAATATAGAAATAATTTACCAAAGATGTAATTTAAATTTAAATTTAAATTTTATTCTGTATACAGTATCTCTGAATCAAAGTTATGCACTGATAATCTGATCCTTTTGAAGAATGGTGTTCATAATCATAAGATTTACTTATTTATTTATTTTATTTATTTTTAATAATCACATTGGTTTTTTTCTAGTTTTGTTTCCCCTTGGGTCTATATGTACTAGGACAACTACACTAAAAGAGATAGGCTCTTTTTCTTTATCTTTTTAAAAGATAGTTTATTTTATTTTATTTTTTCTGTTACCATTTATCCCCTTATAATTTTTTTTTTAAGATTTTATTTATTTACTTTTAGACAGTGGGGGAAGGAAGGGAGAAAGAGAGGGAGAGAAACTTCAGTGTGTAGTTGCCTCTCACATGCCCCCAACAGGGGACCTGGCCTGCAACTCAGGCATGTGTCCCGACTGGGAATAGAACCGGTGACCCTTTGGTTCGCGGGTCAGCACTCAATCCTCCAGGGCTATCCCCTTATAAGTTTTATTAAGTAGTCTTAACTGAAATAATTTGTGGATCACAAACTGGGAAGCATATTCCTGTTTTTCACAGTATCAAAGTATTCTGAAATTCATGTTCTCAGGCATGAGAACCAGGGCCCCAACTAAACCAGACTGTCCTTGTCCACACTGTTTCTGTCCGGCTTTATGGGCTCTCTTCCTCTGCCAGGGAAGCAGGTCACAATGAGCCATAGACATTACATCCTCCCAGTTTAATGAACGCTGTTGTAAGAGTGTTGCTCTTCCCCAAGGTCCACATAATAACCTCATAGAAGGACCCTGATTGGTCCTGTTTTGTGATGTGCTCATCCTTGGATTCATCACAGCTACCTGGAAGAGGACATAATAACCCAAGAACTGAATCTCCAGTGGAGGAGAGCCATTTCTGTTCCCAGAAGGAGAGAGATGAGAAAGCTTACTGTGCAAAAACAAAACAAACAAGCAAACGATAGTTGCCATCACCAATAGCACTTAGCGACCCAGTTCTGGATTGGGATTTGGAGAATGAGTCTGAGAAAAACATGCTTCTCAGACTGGATACCCTTTCTTTATTTTGTCTATTTAGAGCTGAAATGTCCTCATAAGATAGGCTGTCATGTCCTGCCATGAGATAGGAGGAAACAGACATCTCTTCTGCATTTTGGAAGAACACAACAACAATAAGACAATGTTCTCTGAGATGAAAAATATCAGAAAAGGGCTAGGCTAGGTCAGCACTTCTCCAAGTATGTCTTTATAGGATGGCAAAAGATGGTGTTAAACGAGTAGAAGGGAGATTAGGTTACACAAAGGCAGAAAGCTTTCTTTATTGAAATATTTTATAGAACCTCTAACATACCAGAATACTTTTGAGAATTGTAGAGGATGATATGGCATGCATAATTTCCAAAACATATATAGCCAGAAAATTCCCTTAATTTTTATTCACAAGAAAGTGAAAGATTAAGTTGTTTCTTAATATCTTGCTTATCCTAATATTCTTTAGATTTTTTTTAATTTTAAGAGTACTATAAAGCTGAGATTCTGACTCTAAAGCTTCTGTTAATATGTTAGATGCCTATGGGGTCAGAAAGTGCCGTCAGAGGTTCAAGAAGCTTTCCATACCCTGTGCTGACCTTCCTTGCCTGCGATCACCCCCAGATCCTTTTACGGAGGATCATTAGAATCATATCAGCTGCGTCACCTGAATGCAATATGAAATACAAAGAAAACGATGCAATGAAAACTATTGCGGCATCTGCTGTATAACAAAACTTCACTTAGTAAGCCATTAAATTTCTAGCTTCAAAATCTAGTTTATAGGAGACCTATATGCTTTTCAGGAGTGGATAACTAAGTTATCAAATAACACTACATATTGTTTGACATGAAAGTTGAAGGAAACAGGAAATAGATATTTAGTCCCACTTCTTGCTTCATCCCTGATTCTGTTATCAACCTCAGCTCATGCAAGAACTTCTTGGAATTCTGTACATTGATTCAGAAAATTTGGTTCATATGCTAAGGCTCTGTAGGTTTGACTGTCTTTGGCTAATGAATATCACCTTGTGTTAAATCATAAAACAATACCTGGGCAGAGTGTTTTTGTCAGTTATTTCCAACCTTTTTTAGTTCACTTAATTCTGTGAATTTTAAAGCAAGTATATTTTAAAGCAGATATGTTTGTAAATCTTTTGTTTGCCATTTATTTTACTTCTCTCTTTACAGAACAAAGTTCATAAATAAAATGTGAAAATTTGGTAAACAGCATATTTGGTGGAGAAGGTTAAGGGAGCACAACATACTCCCCCTTCAAAAACTGATGTCCAAAGCAGTGGAGGTTTTAATAGCCTAGGGAAAGCACAGAGAGTCCTCGTGTTAAAAATTTTTATTTCCTCACAGATTAAGATTCATAAATGTGACACTAAGTTTTATCTACTCAGGGAAAACAATTGAATTGGCTTTTTTAGAATTAGTATGTTTTTAGTTCTGAGTTTCCTCAACCTTATCAAAGTGCCAGTGTCAATATATGTTACACTGAAAATTAATTCTCAGATCACTAAGTTTTCAAGAATCAATGCATGCTTTCACACCTACCACTGATGTTTTCAAAGTTTGTGTTTGAACAGTATAGTTAATTTAGAAGGTTTACGCGAAACAAATATATGGGTTATAACACTAAGATCTAGTAACAAATGCTTGTTGCCATTTTTTGTAAGCCTTTTCTTGGGCTAGTCATTTCACGTCCCTGAATCTTAGGTTCTTGGTTTGTAGACTGAGGTGATACTAAAAACATTGATCTCGCCAACTCCCAAAGGTATGTGATGTTCAAATGAGATAATGTTTGTGATAGTTTGTATATTTAAAAATCTGTCACAGAATGTTAGATTGTGTGCTAGGACTAAAATTCTTAAGTGGAGGCCCCTGAGCATACGACCTTGCAGATGGGCAATGACAATATTTTGGGATAAATGTAGGATGTTATTTAATACAGCCTAGAGGAGCAGAGACTTCTGAGAGGCAGTGACACCTCCTATATAGAGTTGAAAGATAACTAGGAGGATGAAGGAGTAACATTTTTCACATGGAGAACATGAAAGAATTAGAAGAGAGAACATGGCAAATTTGGGGAGCAAAAACAATGAGTTTAATTTGCTTGGAACATTAAATTTGTAGAATTGGGCCTGAGCATGTCAAGACATGTGAAGTGGGAAAGGTAGATAGAGACCGGGCGATTCTGAAGCATATGTAGGAGTTTGGACTTTAACCTGAGAGAAATGGGGAATACAAATAAAATTTATTTTTAAAGTTTAATTAGGGAATAACCTAAATCATTTTAGGAATGTTGATTATTTTTGGATTTTTGTTAATTATTTTAGCAACAGTATTGAGATAGCAGCTCTATGTAGTTTAACCTGCAACTATTTTAGAGAACGGTTTGAGGCAGTGTCTTGAGAGCACTGCGTAATAATTCACATAGCACCTTGACCTTTAAATGTGTCTGTTCTTTCTTCTTTCAGTGTTGACTACACATTTTGTAACAGGCTTCACCTGCCATTAAAGACTTGGAAAGGTAATGTCAAGCATAAAATGACTTAGAAATACAGAAAAAATACAGACATATCTAGAATTTCAGTTAAACTACATTTGGTGATTATTTTAACATTTTCCATAAAAGGTTATGTTGGCATTAATAAGCTTATAAAACTTCATAATTAGTTTTGGTTGCAAACCAACCAATGCTCTGTTAAAAAAATAGAAATTATTTTCCAGGAAATGACCTGTCCAACCGATTGCTCTTAAACTTCACAAGTTAACTGAGGGAGTCATGATTCAAAGTAAACCCTTTACTGTGCTTCCATGTATTTATTTATTTGCTTTTTGTGCATGCCCTTAACCCGCTTGAACTTGTGGCATTATCTTGGGGAGCTTGTTTTACTTACTGCTGGAATCATCATCATTTGTTGATGATTTTCTTTAGATTAAAGGAGCTGTCCCTACTAACATTGCTCCATAGACACATATGGAAACACTTCTCCAGGAGATTGCCCAATTGCTCCTTCTTCTTGCTTTTGCAGTAGTCAGCTGTTTAAGTTGCATTTCATTCATGATGGAGTGATATGAAGGGAGTGCCAGGACATAATTTTATAAAGTATACCTCCTCATTAAGACCTCCTTTTGAGATAGGGATCTTCATTTATTGCTAACTTGTGTTCCTTATTAGCTTCAAACAACTCATTTAAACCCACACAAAAGTAAAATGGAGATATTCTGTTCGAAAATATGTGGCTATCTAAATATCTGACTGTGGGGAAAAAGTTGTTAACGAGATTTATGAGCAAAGCACTTCATCAGAATATAAAGGATAGGGAAGACAAGAAAATGTTTGTATGCTAATAAAATGATCCTGGAAGGGGCGGGAAGGGGTGAGGGGGGTGGTTAATGATGTAGGAGCAAGAGGGCTACAGCGAAGTCTTTGAGAAAGGAGACGGGGTTAGCACACATGTGAACGGACTGGCTTTAGATGAGCTTGGACAGTTATTCTATCAAGGGGTAAGGGGCGCAAAGACAGAGTGCATGTGTAATGAGGCTGGAATATAGGTGGTTATAGATGTGGAACATGTGGAAGCTGTCTTCTGAATGCTTTTATTTTATCAGGAAAATAAGTCAGGAGCTGAGATTGAGATTAGGAGAGAAGGTGTGACAGGTTTGAGGAGAAAAGAATTTAAATAGCTATCAAAAAAATCTGGGAGTGTGAGTGGAGTAGAGAAACAAAGTTTTGTATTAAGTGGTATTAAAAGCTCATATATATCCAGAGGAAACAAAATCACTATCTCAAAAGAATATTTGCACCCTCATGTATATTATAGTATAGTATTATTTACAGTGGTCAAGACATGGAAACACCTAAGTGTTCATCAACAAAAAAGGAAAATGTGATATATATTATATATTGTATTTTTCATATTATATATAATGAAATATTATTCAACCATGAAAAAGAAGGAAATGTTTCCACTTGTGACAGCATGAAGAGAACTTTAGGGCATTGCGCTAAGTGAAATAAGTCAGACAAAGACAAATACAACATTCTCTTGTTATATGTGTAGGCTAAAAATGAGGACTGACAGATACAGAGAACAGGTTGGTGGTTGCCAGAGGCAGATGTTGGGAAGTATGTGAAATGAGTGAAGGTAGTTAAGAGGTACAACTTTTAATTATAAGATAAATAAGACCTGGAAATGTAATGTACAGCCTGGAACCTAAAATTAACAATAGCGTATTGTAAAATTGAAAGTCGCTAAGGGATTAGATCTTACCACAAGAAAAAAATATAACTATGTGAGGAGATAGATGTTAATTAAACTTATTGTGGTAATTATTTTGTGATATATACATCTATCAGATCATCATGTTGAGTGCCTAAAACTAACAAAATGGTACATGCCAATTATAGCTCAATAAAGCTAGGAAAATGACTCACCTGGGATTTGTAGTTATTGAAATTCAAGTGTTTGGTGTTTTGTTTTTTTTTCTCCACAGAATATTCAGTTGTGTGGGTGTTGGGCAGAGAGGCTAGGTAATTGAATTTAGCTACAGGTGGGGTTTTGTCAAATGCACACAAATCTTCAAGAGATGGAGAATGGAGTTGAGATGTAATCAAAGAAGAATAATGATTCATCATGAAGTTCAGTGGGTAGGTTATAGCATCAATAGATTTTAGAAACCAGTGTAGTAGAAGGATCTTTGGAGTTAGCATACTAGAGGGAGTAAACTGGATAGATAGGAATTGGTGGTTGGAAAGTAAGACACATGAAATTGAGATTCTGGAGAATTTGCAGTGATTGGTAAAGAAAGAATAGCATGTGATCATGAGGGATCCCTGAAAAGAGGCTATGAAGGAATAAGAGATGAAGTTTTCAATCAAATCAAGTACAGTGTATATATCACTAAATATTAAATGGGAGTAATATCTTAGCGAGAGATAATAAGCAAGGAGCTAAGAACTTCAAAGAAGTGCTCCCAGAAGTCAGTAAAATCACTTCAGGTGTTAATTAAAAAAAAAAAAATCAATTTTTTTACTTTCCTATATCTGAGAGTGCCTGGTGAAAATCCAATTGTAGTTTCACCACTGCCCCCAGGGAGATTATTATGACATGCTGTAATGGAGGCAGAAGAACAAAAATGTATACAGTGCTGTTTTTGAAAAATTGGAACTATGTGAGGTGATGGGAAACTGAAAATAGTTCTCAAAAGCACTGAAAAATTGTGTTATAAATATACTTATTTATTCGAAAAAATTGAAATTAGGAAATATTTAGTCAAATATAATTTTCAAAATACCTGATGTATACTTTTTTTTTCAAGTGGTCCTGATTGTCATTTATGGACTTAAGTAAAATACAGCAAAACTGAATGTAATAGATTTAATATTTTTGCAAAAATTTGAAAAACTCACATGTTCTAATTTACATCACATTTGAGCTTTCGTAATTCAATTCAAAATTAAAATTCAACATAATACACAGAAATTTGAGATTTATACTATGTTCTGTTTTCTGGTTCAGATAATTCTGTTGTCTTGATTTATCAATGGAATAGTTTCCTCACTTCAGTGTTTTATTCACTGATATGTACACATTGGTGTCTATTCTGTATCATACCTTAAATGCACCATATTTACTTACAAGAAAGCTAAAAGAAACACATGTTTTCTTCAACTGGTAATCAGTTGATTATTAAATAATCAATAGCATTTTTTAATGTCTTCAGAAAATCATGGTGAATTAAATTATTAGCTTTATAAATATGTTATTTTAAAAAATATTTTATGAATAAAGAAATACATCCAGCATGTTATTGAATACTAAGGTAAAACAAGTATGAAATCAGTCTTTTCAAATACTAAGTTTACTCTAAATGTGGAAATATATTCATTGTGAAAGTCTGAGAGAGGCTACAGAGCGAGGCAGTTAAAAGCCTAGTTCTGGAATCAGAAATCCTGGCTTCGAGCCCTGGCTTTGCTGCTTGTCAGATTTACCTTGGGTGTATGTGTCTCAAATTCTCCAAGCCTAAATTTCTCCACTGAAAAATAGCATTAATAAAATAGGTTTTAATTAAAATCATATAACCTACATAAAGCACTTAGCACAATTCTAAGCTCAGAGTCATGGTATTTTATCATTTCCTCTGAACTTAAAGATTTCTCTTATACCATAACCCATACCTAGAACATTCTTTTCCCTACTCTGTTTACTAAACCAGTCTTTATCTCAGAAGGCTTTCTAACCTATTAGAAATAGAGTGATTTCTCTATTGTTTATAGAAAGTACACTTGCCCCACAGTGTCCATGGAAGTTCCATGACCCCCATAGACACCAAAATCCATAGATGCTCAAGTTTCTTATATAAAATGGTGCAGTATTTGTGTGTAACCTATGCACATCCTCCTACATAATTTAAATCATATCTAGGTTACTTATAATACCTCATATGATGTAAATGCTATGTAAATAGTTGTTACATTTTATTGTTTAGGGAATAATGATAAGAACTAAAGTCTGTATATGTTCAGTACATATGCAAATATTGCAGGCCTAACAACAGCGACATTAAAAAAATGTTTTTGAGGCTGTTAGTTGATTCTGAGGATGCGGAACCCATGGATGTGAAGAGCCTACTATATACATTTATGTTCATTTAGTCCGAAGGTTCTTTTTTAAGATAAATTGTAAGTTAACTAGGCCACTGCTGTAGACTGAAAGTTTATCTTCCCAAAATTCATATGTTGAAGCTCTAATCCCCAGGGCGATGGTATTTGCAGGTGGGGCCTTTGGGGTGTAATTAGGCCTAAGTGATGTCATGAGGCTAGAGCCCTCATGATGGAATTAGTGTCCTTATAAAAAATGAAGGGGAAAGGGCCCATAAACAAAGCCAAAGAGGGTAAGATTGAAGGTGGGTGGTGCGGGAGAAAATGGTGGAGGGAAAATGGATACAACTGTACTTGAACAACAATAAAAAAAAAAAGAAAATAATACAACAATAAATAAATAATACAGGAATTAAAAAAGGAGAACCAACATTTCTCTCTCTCTCCCTCTCCCTCTCTCTCTCTTCCTCTCTCTCTCTCTCTCTCTCTCTCTCTCTCTCTCTCCCTCTGCATACACACACTAAGGAAAAACCATATGAGCCCCTAAGAGGGAAGGGCACCCTCTCCAAGAACCCAGACCTGCTGGCTGGTACCCTGATTTCAGATTTCCAGGCTTCAGAGAAATAAATGCTTTTTGTTTAACCCACCCAGTTATGGAAGTTCATCACAGCATTCCTAACTGACGAAGATCATTACTCAGAGGTATTTTGTACAGACAGTGATTTTGTTTGTAGGACAATATTTTAGTGGGCGTGGCGATACTAGAAAGTGACTGGGCTCTATGTTCCTTTAATTAAAAGTGTTTGAATTCCTAGACAGATATACCCACTTAAGAATGAGACCAAGTGTACTTCAAATTTTGATTACCAGGGTGTTTACACTGACAAATTGTTAACAGTTTGTTGTGAAAGTAGTTGACAATGTGTTTGTCGTCATCAAAAAAATAATAATAATAATAGTAATTTACAAAGCTCCAGTAATAATCATAACCTAGAATTGTATAACCCTAAAAGCTACCTTTTGCTAGAATAGTATTATAATATTTAATCTTTTAGGAGAACAGGTAGTCATTAATATTATAGCTAAATTTGACTAGTTCATATTACTTAATGACACATGTTGCCAGTTAACAACACCTGTAGTCAGTATGAAACAGTACGATTGGTAGAAAGAACAGTGAGCCAGGAGTGAGAGAGACCCAGGCAACCTACTTCATTCAGCACATGAATGTAGTGGGCCAAAGGCCTGCCCCTCCAACTTCCAGGGTGTGTTTGTTTATCTGCCTAACGAAGGGGTTTGGAGTCTTGGATTCCTTCCTGTCCCAATGTTTGTGATTCTCTTTTGTTACTTCTAGACCTTAAAGCTTCTATGTCATTTGTTTTTCTCCTATTGCCTCTTCTTCAGATGACAGAGTTAATAGAATATTTCATGTGTTTTGTGGCCTGAATTGCTTAACCTTGTATAACCTTTGAGTATCTGGATCAAATTTGCAGTCAAATAATATTGTTGCCCCCTCCCTCAGCCCTCTTCATTTCCCACCTCTTTCCATGACTTTTCAGTCTGTCCTAGTTTTATGAGATTGTTAAAAAAAAATGCAATGTGAAAGATTTGGAGAAAATGATGAGGTCGTTCGTTGCTGGGTAACTGTTCTTTAACAGTGATTCAGTGCTTAATAAGATTGTTTTATCTGGTTCCAGGGTCTTCCCAGAATTTCACTGTTGCTGATTTTGTGTCCTTTTAGGGGGAAAAACAAACAAACAGTAAACATAGAAGCTTTTTTTCCAATGATGTTTCCCAAATTTATGTTTTTTATTTTAAATCGGTGCTTTTTATAAAAGAATATCTCAGCCTGATGGTCCTGTCCTTTGTTCTCTCGATACAGTGGGATTTTCCCAAGAAACATTTTGAATAATATGTACAACACTTCTCTCAAAGCAGTTCCAGAGACCAAATGTAAAGAGCAGTGCACTTTAAATAATCTATTTAAATAGGTTTCAAAGCTCAGAAGCAAACATTTTAACACAGCTTCCCAATTCCTAAATTCTTTATTTATGGATTATTTCTTAAGTGGCTAAAATTTATTGATAAATAGTATTTTCAAGAGGGAGCATTAATGATACATTTTCCTAGTTCTTTGAAGTTTAAGAATACCTGCCTTTTGCCTTTATAGTAAATAACACTTTGACTGGATGTAATCCTTGGATCACAATTTCTTTACCTTGTAAATTCTGTGATCATTGCTCAATTTTCTTTCTCTTTAATTTTCTTTGGACAAGGTTGAAGCCAGACTGAATTTTTCCTTCTGATAGGAAAGTATCTTTCTGCTACCTGAATGGATGCCTGAAAAATTGTCTACGGGCTAATCAAATAACCAAGAAATGTCTTGATGTCAATTGGGCTGTATAAAATATACTGATATATGATAAGGGACCCAAAAAAACCCCCAGAGTTTATTTATAAAAAATTGTGTATTTATTCTTACACTTTTAAACTTCAGTCACCTTCAAAGTTCCCTCCATTTGATGCAATACACCTGTCGAGACATTTTTTTCCCACTGCTCAGAACAGTTTCTGAACTTGTCGATTTTGATGCCTTTTGGTGCTTCTGCCATTCTTTGTTTCTCCTCTTCCACATCGGTAAAACACTTTTCTTTGCAGACTTTTGTCATCCAGGGGAACAAGAAAAAATTGCTGTGGGGGAGATTGGGTAAATAGGGAGAATGAGGTATGGGGGATCATGCTGTTTTTTGCCAAAAACTGCTGAACACTCATCATGGTGTGGGCAGGTGTGCTCGTAAATCACCCATCATGAAGTGGGCAAACATATTGAAAGAGTCTTAAAAAAAAATTCACTAAAACCGAATGCAGCATCTCACAACAGTGCCAGCTGGTACACTGATACACATGGGTTCCTGGAACACTCTCCTTAGCAAGGGAAGCCTGTACTATAAGGGGCCAGCCACCCTGAAGACAATTCCATTTTTTGAAGCCCTCCCCCATATGGCATTATATCACCATGTAAAGATTCAGAATTTATCTATTTTAAAGACAATTTTCTGATTATACTAATGAATACTTTTTTGTTCTCTCTATTGAGTTTTTTTATAATTCCAGTTCTAAGTATCTCTGCCCTCTTGCTTATTCAAAATAAGACTGCCCTTCTCCTAATAGGGCTGACAGCAAGCCCCAAATAGTGATGCTCCCTAGTCTTTCTGTCCTCTGATAGGATCCCCTTCAAAGGAACAGTTTGTTCCCCAGGCATTCTCAACTCTACTTTAAGATCAGAGAACACCATAGCCTCCCATCAATCACCCTTACCTTCCAACAATCATAAATTTAAATCCACCAGGAAAAGTCTCATTAAGCTCTTTACCCCTGTCTATGATGCCACAAAAACTCAGACTCCCAGATCATCCTGTATCATCTCATTTAGATTTCTATAAGCGCCTATGTGAACTCATTTCTGCCCCATGTTTTACCTGTTCCTATCTCCTGAGATCCTTCCATTTTGCTTCTTTCAAGTTCATTGTTCATCATCAGCAATATCTCTTTAGTCCTCAAACTCTTTTCTGAACATTTGTTCCACATTAATGTTTTCACATAAACCTGACTTTCACTTGATGATTCTTCTTCCTCTGCAGTTGCTCATAACCCTTGAACTACAAAGTTGCTTAAACCATTGTTTAGGGGCCTGTGTTATATGTAGTGGATCCAATGCAATTCCTAACTTATTGTGGGTGGAACTCTCTCCTCACTTGACATTAACAGACACCTTTAAAGATTCATGTTCTTCTTGTTCCCTGGCTTGGCCCATGTTTCCTATTCGTGGACTTGTGTTCTTAATTCCCTCTGGGCTAATTCAGGATTGCAAGCACTCTGAAGTCATACCCCCGATGTGGGGCCTTATATGTAAATGGACAGGAACCCTACCCCCTAAGCCACTGTCCCTATCAAAAATAAAAGCCCACGTTTTTCCAGTTTTGGGAAAGCCAATCAATGTGCCACTAAGTTTGCTTGTTTTCTGTTCCATAGTCATCCACAACCATGACCTCTTCAACAATAACTTGATGCAGCAGTCATTAGCTTAGCTCAGGGCTCAAGTTCAAATGCATGAAGAGGCTGGCCAGGTACTATAGATGATGGATGCAGCCTAGACGAGAGAACATATGGCTTGTCCAGAGCGGATAAGCTCATTCAACTCTAGGTGATGCTTGCTTTGAATATGAACCCTTTAAAGATAGACCTCCGATTTTTCAGCAGAAGAAGAAGTTCCATATTTTTAATATGAATTCCCCTGACTTTTAAATATGAACTCAAGTTGTTTAAAACATGAATAGAACATACATGCTATGTTTGAACAAGGCTTTTTCACCTGGCATTCACTGTAGGGGTACCTTGGCCGCTTTCCTAAATCTCTTCTTACTCCACACACTTGTAACCCATATCGTGAACAGCCAAGATTTCAAATACTGTTTTCATATTCACCTCTTTGCTCATGCTGTACCCCGAAGCACCTAACTTGTCATTTCTCTTTGGCCGTTTTACAAACCATAATATGTCTAAACTTGAACTCAAGCTCTTTCTCCCAGGATTGTTCTTATTCCATCCAGTGGAACCTTCCTGCACTCAGTTGTTCATGAGAAAAGGTAACAAACTGTAGGGCCCAGCTAAGAAAGGAGGAAAGGACATAGGTGGATATGCACAAAAGGAGCATTCTCTATGTGTGATGAAATCAAACCAACCTGCAAACAAAAAGTCCCAAATCAAAACCTGGCCGCAAAGGAAGAATGTAAGGAGACTTATCTTCGTCTTGGGCCATAGCCCTGAGAGAAGGACAGATAAAAAATGTCTTTTCTGAAAATTAAAACTGGAAGCTGCCCGTTATATAAATTTGATGCCAGAATACTTACCACCTATGTGGTTCCCAAAATATTTAATATTCCATTTGTTTTCAGGCAACTTGGGCTGGTAGTGTTCTCCAGCAGAAGCAGATCCAAATCTTCTCTAAAGGAACACATCTTATATCAACCTACCAAGGATTCATTGTGGTAAAGTTACGATACGAGCTCAAATTTTTAAATCACCAAACTCCTAAAGAAACAAGATAATGTGAGTGAGGACATATAAAGCAGCATCTAACAGAGAAGACTGAAGATATTAGATATAAATTTTAAAATAAATATATGTAACGAGTAACAAGAAATAAAACCATGACTATATAACAACATATAAAAAATGTAACAGATTTATTTAAAATCTCAATATAATTTCTAGAAATAAAAATACTGAACTTAAAATTTAATACAAGTAAGGAGAAAAGTCTTAAAGATTCATGTGAAAAACTATTCTCTTGTGAAACAAGTACGGAAAAAGTTATGGAAAATGTGGAAGAGCTTTTAAAATATATGTAGGATAGGGTGAGAAAGTCTAATTCCAGCTGAATCAGAATTTCAGGAGAACACAGAGACAATGGAGAGAGAAAAAAGGTGAAGAGATATTCCAACAAAGCTGATATAAATATATGAAACAAAATGAATCTGAAAATTAAAAGCATTACCATAAACATAGAGTTAATATTATGTACCAGTGGTGGGAATATAAATTGGTACATCTACTTTGGGGAACAATTTGATAATAACTAATGGAATTTAAAACATGTATACTCTCTTAGGAATTCTACTTCTAAGGATCCATCCTGGAAAGATTCTTGTCCTTAGGGACATGTACGATTATAATTGCAGGACTGTTTATCATTGTTAAAAAAAACAAAAACAAAAAGAACGTCTGTCACTTAGTAGGGAAATGGATAAATCATGGTTTATTTATATAATGAAACATAATTCAGCAGTTAAATAAGCTTGATTTACATGCATACAAATGGATAATCTTAAATAACATGATATTAGTAAAAATAAGTTACAGAAGTCATGCAATATATAACTTGTAAATATTAAGATACAATAATAGTATATATTATTTATGAATATACATATATAGTAAGTGTACAAAACCACCCATGGAAATGATACACACCTTCCTCAGGGGAGAAAATGATGAAAAAAGGTTCCAGTTAGGACCTTAGCTATTTATGTAGTTTTCTTCTTCTATTTTTATTTATTATTTATTTTAATTGAATTTATTGGGGTGACATTGGCTAATAAAATTATAGAGGTTTCAGGTATATAATTCTACAGCATATTATCTATGTATTGTATTATGTGTTCACCACCCCAAGTCAAGTCTCCTTCCATCACCATTTATCCCTCTTTACCTTTTTTTACCTCCTTCCCACCCACTTTCGTTCTGGCAAAATAGTATCGCTCTGGGTACTATTGTCTGTATCCATGAGTCTTTCTTTTTTTTTCTTTCCTTAATCCCCTCACCCTTCTCACCCAGTCTGCCACCCCCTCCCTTCTGAGAGCTGTCAGTCTTCCTCTTTATTTGTGAGCCTGTCTCCACTGTTAGTTCATTTTGTTCATTAGATTCCACATAGAAGTAAGTTTTCTTTTCTTACTTTTTAGAAAGGTAAAGTCTGAAGTAATATGGCAAAATGCCAACATCTGTTTTAGTGCTTAGTTCATAAGATATGTTATATTATTTTCTATCTTTTTAAGTATGTTGCATAATGTAAAAATTTTAAAATGAAAGGAGGCAAAGAAATCATTTTTTTAACTTGGAAAATTGCAATAAAAAAAATGAGGATAGAGCTGTTAGAATAGGCAATCATTTTAAAAATGAAGACTGGGAAAATATTAGATTTAGTAATAACTTTAAAAAGTGCAGCTTCATTAAATTGTTGAGTGAGAAGCAAAGTAGCCTAAGGTTCTTTGGAAAATTGGAAGGCGGCAAAAACTAGGTGGCATAGCATAAAACGTCATATAGCCAGGAAAAGAAATTTTAGAATAAAAGTTAAATGGACATTTATCAATGTGATACTAATATGAGAAAGAATAGACAAATACCTAGATTACATGAAACGGGCTGTCTAAGCCTTTTTAAAATAAATTTTGGAAGCGGTCTATTTATAAGAAAGTGGTATGTATCTTTGAGAAGGCTTTAACATCATTGATAGATGTATATACAAACAGATTTAAGTAATTGATAGACATGTTGAGTATTCATGAAACAGTTTTAAAGAACATTTAGTTCTTTATTTCTCATATTAGGGATGGCATCTACAATAGTCATCTAATCATACACAAATGCATTTAATTATTAATTGAAATGCACTTCCTCTGAAGCCTGAAGGAAGGACTAAATTAGCATCATGTGTGAAAAATTGTGGGCACACTGTTGATAAACTCAGTGTTCGTTTCTTAAGAACATAAAAAAAAAAAACCTTTCTCTGAGTACTTAAAAAATTAAATAAATCTAAAAGAAATGTTTGTGAAACAATAACTCCATTTTATCTAAATGTATGCATGTTGTGTTAAAAATTACACTTTAGGAGCAGATTTATTATTATTTAATATTCAAGATAATTGAGAAATAAAAATTAAAACTATTTACTTGCTAATTATATACATGTGGCCTATACTTACGACTTTATGAGGTGTAGACTAGAGTTTTGACACAGCTATTTTTGTCTGTGTAGGACACGTGAGTATGTTGGAGCCACTTAGTGGCAGTTATGGTACCTATAATTGCCATCACAACCATAGAGTTAGGGACTGCACTGTAATCATCATTTCCCAGGAAGCAGAAACTTTGAGGGAAAGTTAAACTTTGCATTGCACAAAATTCTTAAATGCATGCCATAACAGCTCCTGTTTCAAATCCCAGGATTCTGTTTCTTCAAATTAATCCCAATAAAATTAAAAAAAAACACTTTCAACAGATAATTCAAGTAACAAAAGTGTACTTTTGATGAATCATAGGATACTGTAACAAGTTTACTTGTTAATTATCATGATAATTTTGTGCTCTTGCTGGAGAGAATTTTTTTATGATTTCCTTTGAAACCAGTATTTATTTCCCAATTGTAACCCCTCCTAATTCTCCACTCTCAGTTTTATTTTGATTTTTCTTAACTTTCACTTCCTATAATCAATGTCCACCATTTTAATACACCCAGAATATGTCCTATTAGATCTTCTCAAGCGTAGAGGAGCATAGAGATACCAGGATATTTATTAGGAATGCAGAGTCTAGAGCCCCATCCGATTTAGCATGTATTTTAGTATAAGATGTAGGTTGTCTGTGTCTGTGAGTCTTTCTTTTTTTCCTTTGCTTAATCCCTTCACCCTTCTCACCCAGTCCTCAACCCCCTCCCCTCTGACAGCTGTCAGTCTCTTCTCTGTATTCATGAGTTTTTTTGTGCTTTGTTAGTTTATTTTGTTCATTAGATTCCACAGTTAAAATGAATAAGCTTGATTTGTATGCATAAACATGGATAATCCTTAAAGAATATAATATTAGTAAAAAAGTTGCAGAAGTCATGCAGAATATAATTTGTGTTAAAATTTGAACCTCCTTTCATTCTTCTAGCATACCACATGAGTTCCTGGCACTGGCAATTTTCATTATTTGCTTTGTTTTCTCCCTGAGCCTTACGATGAAAGAGCAAGGCTTTTTGAAATGTTTCTACCACAAATTTGTGTGGTTAAGCATGTGTGTTTTATAGTCGAACAGCTATAGGTTTACTTTGTTATATGTTAACTATGTAATGGACAACTTATCAAACTGCTTTCAATTGTAATTTCCTCACCTGTAATGTGGGGATTTTTTCATCATTTATTCATTCACTCATTGATTCAATGTATTTATGTTTATAATATTTTGAGTAGTTACTCATCTAAGTACTAGAAAGAGAATAATAAACAACATCTAAAGGTGCCTACCTTCATGGCCCTTACAATTTCATTAAATATTAGTATTTAATGCATATAGTTGTTGAATGGATTAAATAAAAGCATAATAATAATTAACATACCTACCAGTGTGTAAGTTCCAGATAGGGTTTTATGTACCTTATCTACATAATTAACTCATTTATTCCTTATAACACTAGTACATAATTCACTGATTCCTTATAATAATAGTACTATTATTTTTTTTATTTTATATATGATGAAATGAAGCTGCAGAAAGTTTAAGTACTTTTTTAAGTTCGCTCCCCTAGGAAGTGGGAATGCTAAGAGTTTTCACCCAGGCAGCCCTGTGCAGATTTTGTGCACTGTGACCTCCAATATAATACTTCCTCTCTACAAGGCAATTAAAGTGACAAAATCATAGTGTTGCTATCAAATTTCTGAAGAAGTCAACATAAAATGCAGAATGTCTCCAAGCTGAAGTCTATAATCTGATGTAATGTTAACGTATTTTCAAAAAGAGCATGTCAGTAAATATGAACAGTCTCAATGAACATTACAAAAACGAGAACTCTCCTGAAAGCGAAAATTCACAGGGTCGATTTGGCACTTCCAGAGGAGAAACCTACGTTAATCATAAAAACAATAACAATAAGAAACACCAAACATCATTTCTTTTAGAATAATTCGATATTTTAAAGTCAGGTACCAAAAGTATTCATCACGGGCAATATCAGAACTGTGTTGAACTTTATTGAAATTTATTTGTTGTTAATATTTCTTGTGAGACACCACAATTACTTCAGTATTTGGTGTTTCTAAAGTTATCAATTCAGCCCTGAGCTCCCCCGGAATATATATACCATCTTCTTACATTATATGACCATACCTGCCTTCTTTCATATTATTAATATTATTATATACTATTTTAAATTTTTTTAAGTGTTGTCTCTGAGAAAGAAATACCTTAGTTCTTTGGCAAGATAAGCCTCTCTTGATGAATATTAACCTCAGTACCCGAACAAGCTGTTGTTCTCTTGATTTTTTAAAATTTTTATTTTTTTATTACAGTTTATGTTCAATTTTATTTTGTGTTAGTTTCAGGGGTATGTCATACTCTCTCTTCATTAACTCTTATCTTAAACATAAGATTCAACTCTGCTTCCTCCTCAATCTACTATTATTATTTACAAACTTCCTAAAGGGCCATTTATGCTTAGTGCTTCTTCCATTTTAGTAATAGTTACACCAGCCCAATGTCCTTCTGTATTGAGTATGGGCCTTGCTTAAAACACCTGTTTACATGTATTTTTTTTCTGCCATTGATTCAATGACCAGCTGGTTCGTCTTCAATGTCACCGTAATAGTAACTAACATTTTCTTACATGTAGAGCAGGTGCTCAATAAATATTTAATGAATGAAATTAAATTGTTCTATTCATTGTATATATTTTGGGTTATTTTCTTGAATTATTATAAAGTATCACGAAGTATTTTATTGTAAATTATTTCAAAGTACCATAGAATTAGAATGGGTAAAAGAAAAGGAATCTATTTGAATTAAAAGAAAAGATGAAGAAAAAAAGTCAAATCTATAATCTTATTTTTTTGAGGGTTGAAGAGTTATCCCATGTTTTTCTAGTTTTTAAAATCATGTCTTCGTATTTTACACATCTTTACTTCATTATATTTTGTGAAAGGATGTATATGTGTGTTAAATTTCCAGCATAATAAAAACATATAATTCAGAAATTTTTTAGAGTAAGTAATTTTGGTGAGTTTTTAGTCCTCCCATTCCCTATTTTTGTTTTTTAATTATATGAAGAGGTATCAGGAAAGAAACTAATTTTTAAAAATGAATGCCCTTTTAACTTTAATTTTATTTTTATCCTCACATTCACTCTTATTTATTGAGATATAATTTACTGGCAATAAATTTTACCCTTTTAAATGTGCACTTTTATGAATGCCTTACATTGATAAATTTATAGTTGTATAAGCACCAACAAAAATCAAGGCAACATTTTCATCATATCATTCCATAAAGTTCCCTTATGCCCCACTTGTAGAAAATAGCTTCTCCACAAACCCAGTGGTTGGCAGCTCCAATGTAAAAAAAAAAAAAAGAAAAAGAAAAAAAGCCCTTCTTTCCTAAAGTATATTTGAGAATATTTCACTTAAGGTGTGAGTGTCCTTGGTGAATCAGGAATTGAGTAGATATAATTTTAATACTCTTAAAATATGCTTGCTGGTATTGTGCTGTGAGCAATATACTTCAGAAAACAGAGTTTAAATCAGTAATATAAAATGTAATTGTCCCTGTGATTTTGCAATATAACATCTGCCTGTAGGTGAGAAAGTACCTCTTTTATGGTATAAGCTCAGGATAGGGAGAAGAACAATTTTATTAATGCCCAGATATTTTTCTCTCCTTTTCCTGCTTTTTTATTGTTTTGGGCAGGGTTGAGAGCAATAAGTTTGTTTAGGATCAGTAACATTTTTTAAAATGTAAACCAAGATTTTATTTGCTCTGAAGTTATGTGTCATGGTGACTAACAAATGAATATGTCTGACAAATGAAAATCATAGAACGTGCCAAATTATTCCAAGGATTGGAGGAAGGAGCTACCTTGAAACTGAATTTAAATTGAAATTCAACTAAATACATTAATTTTTTTTATTTTAATGATGGGCTTGTGGAGAAGGGGATGTTAACTGAATTTTGGGGGAATAGAATTAATTACTGAAGAAGACCCATTTCGATGTCTGGCATAGGCCCTGTGGAGGAAAGGAGAGAATCGAGTTTATAGCACAATGCCTTATTCTGGTCAAAGATAGTGGGATTAGAGGCAAACCTGATCCAATGTTTGATCAGATTCTGTTTTATCAAAATTGGAACTAAAAGAAATAGTGTAGTCAAACAATAATGAGGACTAGTAAACCAAAGTTCCCATCATATTTGACTTAAATCTATGAGACACCTTTTAATATGCTCCTTTTTAATTGGTATTTTTATTTTTTGATGTATGTGAGCAGATTTTTTTGTTCTTTGTCTGACACTGCTCAGTCACTACTCTTTGATTCATCTCCCACTTCTTGCGCATATATTTTGTTTTTACTTTCCTTCCTCTGTAGTCCCTGTAGTCTTGCCTTGGCTATGTGGCTAAGTCTACATCTTTTGGTAACCCTAGATCTTCGGTTTCCTAGCTTCATAATGAGTATCTGTAGGTAGATCTTCTACAAGTATTTCAGACTCAACATGCTCCTAAAAAATCTCCCTTTACCTCACATGTTAGTTGCTTAGTACACAAGCGTTTGATTGAATTGAACTTCTATTGTTTGTGGTGGGAATACAAAAGAAATGTAGGTTTTAAATGGGCTTTTAATGGATAAATATTACTGGGAGAGAAGAGGAAAGGGATTTTCCAAACGTTCAGGACACCATGAAGTACAAAACCATTTCAAAACATTTTATATCCCTAGGAGAGTAAGATTAGGCTGTCTGGAGCAGAAAGATTGGTTGGAAATAAAGTTGGGTGGGACAAAAATGTGGCAGAATTTGGGAGCAGAAAAGTTTAAACTTTCTTTTTTAAATTGAGACCCATTCATTACTCTGTCATAGGTAGCTAATGAACATTTGTTGTTTTCTTATATGGCCTCCATTCTTTGCTCCACTCTTCCTAAGAGTTTTCAGAATTTCACTCTGGATCTTCACGGACCTCTCCTCAACAGCGTACATATATTTCAATGGAAGATGACAGCACCCTTAGCTTCAGGGTTGAGCATGTGACCTAAATCTCTTCAATCACAATGAATCTCTGGAATCTTGTTCAGAGAATTCTTGAGGTGTGTAGAACTGACATCAACCTAAGTTACGACTACAATGTAGCTCTGCTGGAAGCCAGGCAGCAAATAGCTGTGACAAGACTATAATGATCTTTCTTTCTCAGCTAGTGATGTTTTCTGAAAATTTTGAAGTACCATGAAAAGTGAAAGAATAATTTTTGGGAAATACTAATGTGAAATTTCGTTTTGTAATTTCATACCTATAAATCAGTATATTTTGGAGGAACACAAAAGTATTATGTATTGTCTTATGTTATACGGGAAAAATGCAAAAGTAGTAGGTGTGATTTTATGTGTTTCAGAAATGAATATGTTGACTTACCAATGAATTTGATTTCTTTCAATTTTTTAAATAAATTTTAGTATTAATGGAATTAATAGGAGAAATTTTAACTCCATTCCTTTTCCATGTCTTTACTTTGATTTTTTAAAAAGACTAGATCTTTAGAACAATTTCAGGTTTAAAACAAAATTGCAAGAAAAGCATAGGGATTTCCCATATACTTCTTACCCTCCTCACACATGTATAGCTCCCCCACCCCTATTGTCACCAGCACTCACAGAACAGTACATTTGTTACCAGAATGAACCTACATAACACACTATGATCATCCAAGGTCAATAATTTATTTTAGAATTCAGAGCCCTGGTTGGTGTGGCTCAGTGGACTGAGTGTGGCCTAAGAACCAAAAGGTCACTGGTTCGATTCCCAGTCAGGGCACATGTCTAGGTTGTGGGTCAGGTCCCCAGTGGGGGATGTGGGAGAGGCAACCACACATTAATGTTTCTCTCCATTTCTCCCTCCCTTCCCCTCTGTCTAAAAATAAATAAATAAAATCTTTAAATAAAAAAGAATTCACTCTTGGTGTTGTATACTCCATAGGTTTGAACAAAATGTATAATGACACATATCCATTATTATAAAATTATACAGAGTATTTTCACTATCCTAAAAATCCTCTATGCTCTGCCTATTTATCCCGTCACCCCACCCCCACCCCAGGCAACACCTGTTCTTTTTATTGACGTCATAGTTTTGGCTTTTCCAGAATATCACTTAGTTGGAATCATATGGTATATAGCCTTTCACTTTGGCTTTTTTTCACTTATTAATATGTATTTAAGTTTCCTCCATGTCTTTCCATAGCTTGTTAGCTCATTTCTTTTTAGAAATGAATAACAGTCCACTGTTTGTGTGTCCTGCAGTTTATTCATTTACCTACTGAAGGGCATCTTGGTTATTTTTAAGTTTTGGCAATTATGAATAAAGCTGCTATAACACCCATGTGCAGATTTTTGTATAGACAAGTTTTCAGCTCCTTTGTGTAAATATCAAGGAGGGGTAAGAGTATGTTTAGTTTTATAAGAAACCACCAAATTGTCTTGTAAAGTAGCTGTCCCATTTTGCATTCCCATCAGGATTGTATGACAGATCCTGTTATCTCACATCCTCACCAGCGTTTGGTGTCCTCAGTGTTCCAGATTTTGGCCATTCTAATAGGTATGCAGTTTTGTCTTATTGATTTACTTTGCTTTTCCCTGATGCCATATGGTGTGGAGCACCTTTTCATATGCTTATTTACCATCTGTAAATCTTCTTGGATGAAGTGTCTGTTGGGAACTTTGGCCTACTTTTTGATCAGGTTGTTTTCATGTTGTGTCTTAAGAGCTCTTTGCTTATTTTGGTTAACAGTTCTTTGTCAGATGTATCTTTTGCAAATATTTCCTCCTAGCCTGTAACTTACCTCTTCATTTTTTTCACATTGTCTTTACATAGCAGAAATTTTTAATTTTCATGAAGTCCAGCTTATCAGCTATTTCTTTCATATATCATGTCTTTGGTGTTGTATCTAAAAAGGCATTACCATGTGCAAGGTCGTTTAAATTTTTCCCTATGTTATCTTCTAGGAGTTTTATATTTTTACATTTTACATTTAGGTCTATGATCCTTTTGAGTTAACATTTTGTGAAGATTATAAACTTGGTGTCTAGATTTATTTATTTATTTTGTATTTGAATGTCCAGTTGCTCTAGCACCATTTTTTGAAGAGAACTATCTTTGCTTCATTGTATTGACTTTGCTTTTTCATCAAAGACCTATGGACTCTACTTATGGAGGTCTATTTTGGGGCTCTCTATTCAGTTCCACTGATCTATTTTTCTATTCATTTGCCAATGCCACACTGTCTCAATTACCATTGCTTTATAGTAAGCCTGGAAGTGAGGTTGTGTCAGTTCTCTAGCTTTGGTCTTTTCCTTCCATATTGTATTGGCTATTCTGGATTTTTTGCCTCTCCTTATAACTTTAGAACTAGTTTGTTGATATTCATAAAATAACTTTATGAGATAACTTTTAATTGGGATTGCATGGAATCTGTAGATCAAGTTGGGAAAAACTAATATTTTGACAATACTGAGTCTTCCTATCTTTGAACACGGAATATTTATTTAGTTCTTTGATTTCATCAGTTTTCTAGTTTTTCTCATACAGATTATATATATATATATATATATATATATATATATATATATAAAAGATAAAATATAACAATATATTATATGCATATTGTTAGATTTATACCTAAGTATTTCATTGTTTTGGGTACTAATGTAAATGGTATTGTTTCTTTAATTTCAAATTCTACTTATTTATTCTTGGTGTATAGAAAAGCAATAGACTTTTGTACATTAACTTTATATCCTGCCAGCTTTTTATAATTAGTTATTAGTTTCAGAAGGTTTTTGTTGTTGTTTTGAATTTTCTACATAGACTATCATGTCACCTGTGAACAAAGTTTTACATTTTGCTTTCCAGACTGTATACCTCTTATTTTCTTTTCTTGTCTTATTGCACTAGCATGAACTTCAGCACACTGTTGAAAAAGACCAGTGAATGGAGATATCTTTGCCTTGTACCTAATCTTAGTGTGAAAGCTTCAGAGTTTCTCATCATTTTGTATGATGTTAGCTGTAGGGTTTTGATTTTTTTAAGATAGTGCTTATTAAGTTGATGAAGTTCTTCTCTATTTCTAGTGTCCTTATAAATGGGTTTTGGATTTTATCAAATGCTTTTTCTACAACTATTGATATGATCATGTCATTTTACTTTTTAGTTTGTTGGTGTGATAGATTGTATTAGTTGATTTTCAAATGTTGCAACCACCTTGCATACCTAGAATAAATCCTATTTGGTTAAGATGTATTTCAAATACTTTTTAAAGATTCTATTTGCCAATATTTTATTAAGGAATTTTGCATATATGTTCATGAGAAGTAATGATCTGTAGCTTTATTTTCTTGTGATGTCTTTGTCTGGTTTTAGTATTAGTATAATGCTGTCCCCATTAAATGAGTTAGGATATAGTCCTTCTGCTTATATATTCTAAAAGATACTGTAGACAGTAGAATTTCTTCCTTAAATGTTGATTAGAATTTACCAATAAACCCAACTCTGCTTGGTGCTTTCTGTCCTGGAAGGTTATTAATTATTGATTCAGTTTCTTTAACAGATACACGCCTATTCAGAATGCCTATTTCTTCTTGTGTGAGCTTTGGCAGATTGTGTCTTTCAAGAATTTGGTTCATTTAATTTAGGTTATCAAACTTGTGGGTATAGATTGGTCATGATAGTCCTTTATTAGCCTTTTAATTTTCATGGTATTTTTAGGGATGTCCCTTTCATATTTGATTTTAGTAATTTGTGCCCTTTCTCTTTTTCTATTTGATAGGTTGTCTAGAGGCTTATGAATTTCATTGATATTTTCAAAGAACCAGCTTTTGGTTCTGTTGGTTTTGTCTATTGATTTTCTGTTTCCAATTCATTGGTTTCAGCTCCAATTATTTCTTTTCTTCTGCTTGTCTTAAATTTAATTTTCCCCAGTCTTTTTGTAGTTTCCTAAGGAGGAACTTAATTATTGATTTGAAGTCCTTTTTCTTTTCTATTATATGCATTCCATGCTATAAATCTTCCTTTAAGCACTGTTTTTACTGCATCCCACAAGTTTTGATGTCATGTTTTCATTTTCATTTAGGTCAAAATATTTTTATTTCTCTTAAGCTTTTTAACTCCTGTGTAATTTATGTGTGTTGTTTAATCTCCATATATTTTGTGATTTTTCCAGTTATCTTTCTGTTATTGATTACTCATTTAACTTTATTGTGGTCACAGAGCACACATTGATCAATTTCTATTCTTTTAAATTTGGTAATGTTTGTTTTATTGCCCATATGTGGTCTATCTTGGTTAGTTTTTATTTTATTTCCTCTTGTGTTAAACCTTTGTCCTAAGAATTTGCAAAATTTCTTGCTGAGACCAACAGTGTACTGGAGCTGGCTCATCGGCTTGCAAGCATGAATGGTTAAATTTTTGGTAAGTTGGCAAGCTGGTTTTTAAATGAGCTAAGAGTGTTATTAAACACTGTTATATAAATTTTCAATTAAATAAATTTAATAAATTAAATTATATTAAAAACAAAAGTAATCAATACTCAGAACTTCCTAATTATTATATACATTTTGTTATTATATATGATCTTTAGGTTATTTATTTCATTGTATCTATGTGGTGGCAGTGCTATATAATCAATTTCTCACTCTCCTTTCAGGGACTTACAGTAGTAGTTTGAAATAGGCTATGGTGAGAATATTTATGTTACAGAAATAAGCAAATGCTACAAATCAGAGCTTGATTATTGTTTTCCTTATAGTCTCTAAATTTAAAAAAAAAGCAAAAATATTGCAGAAAAATAATGCTGAATCAACTTAAAAGTGTATTGTGCCTGAAGTTGTAACATTGTACAACACAAAAAAAAAGAAATGAGGAAAGAATAGTCTAGTATTTTAAAACTATCTGAATAGCAAAGATGTTGCTCACATTATTGATGAAAGATTGAAGTTCAGGCATTGGTCTTCATAGTTTTACTTTTATCTTAATGAATAAAGAAAAGTAAAGAAAAATAGCAACTGACATTCACAACAGGACCACTTATAATTGCAACTAAAGAAAAGTTTGGAAAATCAACAAAAGTGTTCACATTTTTTATAGCAGTAATATTTATAATTAGCTGGTGTACATATACATGCTTATACCTACACACTCTTTTGGTTTGTTTTGTAGAGAACTGGTTGCTAAAGGGTCGCCAGCACACTGCTGGTTACAAGCTTCTACTGTACTTTTTACCTGATTCAATGAAGGTTTACTCAGAGACAGAAGAACTTTTCAGCAGTGTTTGAGATGTCAAGTGAGAATGAGAAAGCAAGCAAACTGTTTGGCTGCAACTATTCTCCTTGACCTGTAAGAACAATAAGAATGTCATATCATGGAGCATTGCACAAAATCAATATTGCTAGTGAGTAGGTAAAAGAAATTGCGTCTGGTGGTAAATGCTAGGGTAGTAATAGCTAAATGTTTCATGAAGAACTTTTGTACCCTTAAAAATTGATAGTATAAGTATTTTTCAACCTGGAAAGAGTTCAGAAAAGGTAACTTTTTTTTTAACTTTCTTGCTTAATTTTGTTTCTGTTTTCTCACTTTTATACCATCTACTTCCTCCATGGTAATTCTGCCCCCTGCAGGAAAAGAGTGGATGAAGATAATTTCCCACTGTGAATTCGTTGTTAAAATATTCTGAAAGACACTTTAAAACAACCAAATATGTTGTTATTAGTGCCCTCAGATCAATGTGCTTCTAATAAAATAGTATTATATTGTGCATGTTAATATAAAAATTAACATTTCATCATATCTCATGATAAGAAATTTATGTAATTTCTCCTACTAGATTTATGAAGTTCGTACCCCCCATCTCCACTCCAGCAAACTAGTACAGTACTCTGGACATTTTAGTGCTTAAATATGTTACAAAAGAATAAAATTTCTAAATTTTACCTCTTTTCCATTTCCAAACATCTCTGTTTTGTAGAGCAGGTTTGTGTTAATTTATGAAATGTGTCCTGCATCTATGTGCTTGTAGAAAAATATAGCACATATATTTTCCCCTTTTTATCCCTCATTCTTTTATTCTGTTTCAGTCTGGACCAATAGATCCAGTCTGTTTCAATTTTGTTTCAAATGCATATAATATTTAGAAAATATATCAGAATCTATTTTATTTTGGTACCTGCTCCGACTGCTCTAGGTTATTTAAAGGAGATTTCATAGAATGTATGTATGCAGTTCTCTCAGGTGGGCGCAGTCTGTGCTTTTCCTGTGCGTAGCAGAAATGGAAAACAGCTGGTCACCAGCTTCCCTGCATTGCCTACTAGCTTGACAGAACAGAAACTCAGACACCATTTGTTGTTTTTCATGGTACGGGCAAGGTGATTAAAACAAGATAAACATTTCAGAAGAAGAAAGAAGGAAAATACCTCAGAATAATTTGGGTATGAAAAAAATCTCTTTTGAACTCCCTAAAGAAAGATTCAGGGGACTGTGTGTAAAGGGGAGAAGTATATGTGGTTAATGTTAAAAAGAAGTTCATGTTACAGGGGAGGAAATATAAGGAGAATACACGTCTCTGAGGAGTTATAAAAGAATATGGAAGGTTTCATCTTTATGCAGAATCGCAGCAAGTCATTTTTTACATTCATTGTACTCCAAAGAATTTTTTTTGTTTTGTTTTGCCTTGGCTTATATGCCTCTTACAAAATTTCTTAGCTAAGTTATGCTTAACTATAAAAACTCCCTTCCTAATAGATATCTCAAAAGCTTTTTAAAATAATCTTTTAATTTTAGATTAATTTTAGATTTATAGAAATGGTCAAAGATAACCAAGAGTTCCTATGTACCCCTCACTCAGTTTTGTCATCATTAATATCTTGTTACCATGGTACATTTGTCAAACTAAGAAACTGAGATTGATATAAATTATTAACTAAACTCCAGACATTATTTGGCTTTTATTAGATTTCCAACTAATATACTGTTTCTGTTCCAGGATCCAAAGCAGGCTACTATATTGTATTTAGTTTTATCTCCCCTGTCCCTTCTGATCTGTGACAGTTCCTCAGTCTTCCCTTGGTTTCCATGACCTTAACAGTCTTGAGGAGAACTGAGCAGGTATCCTATTAAATGTCTTTCATCCTAGGTTTATCTGATGATTTGTCATGATTAGGCTGGGGTTATAGGTTTGTGAGATAATGTCACAAGTGAAGTGCCCTTCTCATCACATTATATTGAGAGTAGATGATACACACATGTCATTACCGGGGATGTTAACCTTCATCACTTATTTAAGCCAGTGCCTGCCAGATTTCCCTACCATGTTTTCCTTTTCCAAGCTCTGTTCTTTGGAAGCACGTCACTAATTCGAGCCCATCCTCAAGCGGGGCAGAAGAGGATTTAGCTCTACATCCTGGAAGGGCCAAAAGTCTTTTGCTTTTTATTCTATGACATTGTATTGGTCAAGATCCAATAAAGCGGATGCTATCAGATCAAGCTTACTTGATGAATTGGTCAGTTCAATAAAATCTACTCATATGCACATATTTCAAAGATATAAAGATTTGCATCAAGTTTCCTAAAACTGTTGAAATGCAAACTTAGAAACACTGTCTAAAAGCAGTTCCATGGTAGAATGGTGAAGGGTTCCAGGACAGACTCACATGGGAAACCCTTGTCATTGTCTGAATAAATGAGTCATGCATCAAATGGTGAGAGTTGGAAGGAGTTTTTCCCAAATATTCATGTTTTCCCACATTGTTCCATCCAGATTGTAAGTTTAGATATGACTCACGTCGCCTCTAGCAAAAAAGATCTACATAAACGTTCATATGACCTAATTTCAAGGTGTAGTGCAAGAAACCTCCTAAGTCAAGGGATTCCCTTGCACATTCTAGTGTCATCAAAGATTTGCAGCCATAAATCCATCTCTGTGAAACTAAATGTAAGCAAGAAAAAAAATGTAACCATTTTGATTTTTATTTTTGATTTTTCCTCAAAAGCATGGGTCACCCAAAATAATAATTTAAGACAACAGCCATAGATTCAGTTGTCCAGTGTTAAGTACCTACTCTGTATCTAGCACTGTGCCAAGGGCAGAGGCATTTTTTTCTACCTTGAGGATCCTTCAGCTGATTTTCTTTCTGTTTCTTCTGAATAACTGTTCTGGGCTCACGAACACCTTGCCAAATCAGATATAACTATCCCGTGGAATGCTCCTTCCTCCTTGCCCTGTTATACAGTAAGGTCTTGTATCCTTATGAGATCTTACATTTTGGAGTTATCCTCATTTATGTTTATTTAATCTACCCATACTTCTTTTTCTTCTTTTTACCCACTTCTAATTTATATAAATTTGAAGTATGTTATATATATTAGAAATCAGTTCAAATCCTTTTCAAACAAGATAAAGTAAAGATATAGAAATAAATTAAAATATTGGGGGATACTCAGGAGGAACCTAGGTATTCATATGGAGTTTGCACTATATTTAGAGAACCGATATTTATAATGCAATGTACTTAGGCAAATAATCTTATGACTTATTGATCCCTTTTTGCTGGGAGCCTAATAACAGAAGAAAGTAGGGGTCAACTGATACCTTAGACCAGAAGTATGACACTGGTAGGTTTTTGTTATTGTTGTTTTTTTTGTCTTCCATATGGCACTGTATTTTCAGTCCATTTAGAGCCAGAGCACAAATGAGCAAAATGTAAATCTAAAAGACTGTGCGGTAGAGAGGGACCCTCAGCATCACATGATTTATCACTTTGTTCTGTTTCCACTTTGGAGTAATGGCAGACTGTTACCATGGGGCCAGGACAAGTTTCATCCTCTTGAATTGTCTAAGTTTGTCACTTTCCCTTGCTAATAGTCCCTTATTGAGTTGAGGAAGCTGCAGACACAGCAAATAGAAGGAGCCCTCATATGTCTGTAGGGATACAGTTTTCTGAGCTACAAATCTAGCAAGGGCATAATAAAGAGAAGAAACCAAAAAAGAAACCATTGCTGCTAATTCAATTGTGGGTTTTCTTGGATCAAAGACTAACTACTATAGCATACCAAGTTCAAGACTTTACTCATAGGATGCTGGAGGCCATCTCATGATTTATATTAAGGCCTATATAAGGTACACATGTGGCCTCTATGGAAGTATATTTAAAAGATTCTTTTTTTTTTTTTATCACTTGCAACTGAGGAATAGCATACAAGGAGGTCCTATTCTGATGATGGTCTTTCAGTACTAGAAGGTTGGAGGAAGTGAGGAAAATAAGTAGACAAAAGAAGAAAGGTCATACATTGAACACCAAGTAAGATTGGATCTCAAAGGAACAAATAAAATTTCTAGCAAATGAAGTCATCCCTTTTGTATATGTAGCCAACTAATTTAAATGTCAGAGAGCTTGGTTCCTAGGGCAATAAGACAGAAGGAAAATATATTTAAAAAACCACCTTAGTAAGCATGGGATCATTTTTAAAATAATTATGTTCAACCTCTGCATTAGACAGTACACTTTATTAGAGAAAAATAAGTGGAAAATAGTTAATGGGCATTATTTTTTCAATTCTACTATTGAATAAGTAATTGCTATAAATTTTAGTATACAAGCATAAGTATTCAAGAAAAGGAATTTTCTTTATTTGTTATAACTTTATTCTCATTTTAAGCCAGTGTTTCTTTTTTACTTTATTTTATTCATTTATTTTTAGAGAGAGGGGAAGGGAGGGAGAAAGAGAGGAAGAGAAGCATCAATGTGTGATTGCCTCTCACTTGGCCACCACCGGGGACCTGGCCCACAGCCCAGGCATGTGCCTTGACTGGAAATCGAACCAATGACCCTTTGCCTTTCAGTCCAGCGCCCAATCCATTGAACCACACCAGCGAGGGCTTAAGCCAGTGTTTCTGAGTGGCATATCTTAGTTTCAATAAGTTTAAAATAGTCTTGTTAATAGTTTTATTTAATCAGCTTCTTCAGTTGGCTGAAGCCATCTTCTTGCTACTCTGTCCCCTTCTTCTTTCTCCTTTCTCTACCTATTTCTCTTATGATTGGTTCACACTATTTATTTTTTCTTGTGATTAGAAATGGAAAAGAAAAGTAAAAATTGCATCAGTTGTATTTTCTTCTTTTAGGCAACTCATGTACTTTGGATGAGAATGTAAATAAATAAGGCGATTTTCTGTGATTTTTCTTGGTGTTTTCCATTTAAGTAATGTCCTTTGTATTTCTCTATGGAGTTTACCAAAGTCATTTATATAAGTTATTAGAATTAAGCATTTGCTTTTGACCTTTTAGAATCTGCAGAAAAGGTACCATTTTTATAAACAGTATTGGAAAATAATTATTTCAAGTTCCCTTTCTGCCAAATAACTGGAAATCATAGAAATGACTTAAAATAGCAGGCTCATGGCTGTAGGTACATACTGTCTTAACTTCCTAGAATCTTCTTATTCTGAAAAGCGCCACTCCCCCCACCCACATGTGTTTCTTTGTTCCCAGAATTGGTAGCTTACCAAAAATAAACCAACTCTAGTCCCCTCCCTTGGGACAACTAATTGGACCAGGAGTAAGCCACTGATCCAAGATGAACTTGTTAGTCTCTCTGGGAATTTAGAATCAGGATCAAGATTACAGATGTATCTGAGAACAAGGTCATAATTTGAGTGTTGGTAGTTTTTTTGCTCTACCGTGCAGTCTGAGATGGCAGAAAAACACTGCTCACCAATAAAAAAGAAACAGCAAACATCCTAAAGGTAATTGAGCCTTTGCTTTCAGTTGTTCCTGAGGCCCACTTTGAGTCTGTATCTTATGTTCCTGAGAAACACCACTATTCTTTCCTCTTTCAGCTTAAGTTTATGGTACTTGCGACCAAACAAGTCCTAACCAATGCTCTCCAGTGCCTTTTATGCCAGGCGGATTCAGATGGACTCTATTACCATACTGCAGAGAGCAAATGGCTTGGTGTTTCTCACTAGCCATGTGAAGTCATCGCTCTAGCCATGTGGTTTTATTTAGAAATTGAGGCACAAGAAGAAAGCCACGTGTTTACAACTTCAAAACACCAAATGGAAAATTCATTCTCAGAGCCTCTCTAATAATCAGAGATATTAAAAATGATATAAACCTTTATTATTGAATTTAATTTTAGAGTTTAACCAATGAATAGTTTCAAACATAAAAATATTTGTCAATTTAGCTATGAAAAAACTACTGAAGACTGGAGAAAGTGGTAAGTCTATGCTTTTTTATGGGTTTTTCTAGAATACGTATTTTAGGTCCTAATAAAAGAAGAAAGCAAGCTTTTGTGTACGCACATGGCTTATTTTGTTTAATCTCTATTTTCCAGAAAAACAAACTCCAGCTTGCCATAAAAGAAACAAAAGGAAAACCATGAAGGTCTGCAAACTGGTGGATGACAGGAATTAAAGTAGTTAACAGGGTTCCAAATCCCAACTTTGCGGTGTGATTCGAGGTAATTACTCAGTCTCTCAGCTTTTTTCTCTAGAAAATGAGAATAACAGCTCCTACATCAATGGGGGCCATGAGTGTTAAATTAATTATATATGTAAATCATGTAGAGTCGTGCTTTACACATAATGTACACATAATGAGGGCTCAATTAAAGTTTCCTATCATTTTTCTGACAAAAATGCTAAAAAATATTGTAGAGCTTTGGTTGTCTGTGCCGTTGGAGTACAATTAGCCCTTAAACAAGTCTTTCCGAATTTATCCTTGTTTTTATTAAGGTATTTAAAAACAAAAATAACATTTAAAATGAAAGGGAAAGAAAGCTATTTCCTATGCAATTTTTAGGAAGAGAAGGGGCTGCCACAAAGTCCAACAGCGGCAGAGTGCTAAAATTCCAGCATATCTGTGCCTCTGCACACACGTATTACTTATATTGTCTTGCCCTATGCTTTCATTTCCTTCCTTTTGTTAACAGAACCCTTATTTCATATGGAAAGCATTCCACATGATTCAGTTGGGAGTGAAACTGAACTCTCCTCTCCCAAGCCACGTGGCGAGCACTTGACCCAGGCCTAGCTAATCAGAATGTCTGAACCGGAGTTCATAGGGAAGGTACTCTGTCTGTGGTAGCTGCCAGTATTTGGTCATTAGCCACTGATGATCCAGCAATGTGAAGAGGGCCTTTGGATAGAGAGAGGTGATTGCTTGATAGAATTCTGTGAGAACGTGGACCCCAGTCATACTTGTGGAAATGTATCCCTGGGCTTTTATGACATGGCCTTCAAAGACTGTCGAGTATTTTTTTCTCTTATTTTTTCACTAATGCTATTTTGAGTATGGTTTTTATTACTTCTAACTGAAAGGGTTCCAGTGCTCCCACCTAACTCTCCTGTGTTATCTTTCAGGGGCTGAAAGAGAGCCCGCATTCTGCTTCCGTGAGAATGGGATTCATTTTGACTCAGTCTCTCCATCAATAGGAAAAAAGCTAAGAGGCACCCAGGTATGTTTTTTACCAAGTTCAATTATTCAGCTACTAGAGAATCAGCTTAATCAGAAAAGACTGGGGGAAAAAACCAAAAAGCATGTTTTAATGGAAACATCTTTAATAAATTGATGTCAATTCTAAATTTACTGTAGTCAAAGCTGGGGTCACCTTTAAAAATATGTTTTAGAATAATGATCTCCAAATTTATATAGCAGGATATCATGTAGATATAAATTTTCTGCCTTGAGCTAAGATCATAAGATATTATCAAGGTTAGTTTTAAGATCAAGTGGACAGATATTCTGAAATTTTATCCCAAAGTGCTTTGGACTTTAGCTGTGGGCCTAAAAATATTCTTGAGGAAGAGATATAGGAATATGCAAACAAACAGTTTTGAACTGAGCAAGAATAATTAGAAATAAAAGATACGGCACTTTTCAACTGTACACCACACTCCCAACCCCATCCGCACATCTCCTTCACAATAAGTAATTCTCCTCCAGCTGTCTGTGTTGGGCCAGGAAGGGGCTGGAGGGTGGGGTTGTTGACTACAGGCTCCTAAGAATGTCACTTAAGACTCCTGTGGAAATAGTTAGAAAATTTACCTCTGCCAGAGATTCCCCCCACTACACATACCCAGTGGAAGCATTTTACTCTTCGTCCACCCATCCTCTAAAAATTATTGGTCCTAACACAATCTTTATTATTAAGAAATTGAAGCATAAACTGCTTTAACCTAAAAAAAAAAAACACCTCAGATTATGGCAGAAGAAATTAAGACTGTTTATCCCTACCATACCACTTCCTATACAACTACTTGCCTTACTCCTGCTTTTTAGGCTTTGTTGTTTCTGAAACTTCCTTGTGTGCTCATATATCTAGGGGATATGGGAAAATATAATTAACCAGGAAGACTGAAGTTTGGCTGTAATTATCACTTTTAGGCAGTCCACTGAGGCAAGGGCCATACACGGTATGCAAGATCTTACTATGCCAAACTATATTTTAAACTCATGTTAAATCCCACTATTTCCATCAACTTTCCCCAGTGTCCCAAGTGTATGACAATCTCGTCATTTCCCTGAACTACTGTAGGGTTTGATTGTAAATAATCTTATGGTAGTCTCTATTTTATTATGTATCTGACTTTCCAAGATGAATATAGGGTCCTCAGAGAGAAGTATAAGACTTCTTTCTACTTAATTCATTTTACTGCAACAGCTCACATTGTCCTGTGTTAAATACGTATGAGTGGAAGGACTTGCCAATAGTCTTGCATTTAATGCTCAGTTTCTCCTGCATACTTTTTTTAAGCTTTGCATAACAGCACAAACAAATGTACTATTTACAGTTTTAGAACAAACTATACTCTCCTCAGTAGTCACATACCTAGTAGAGCTAATTAGTAATATAATAAAAAACAGTATTTAACAAAATCACTTTTGTGGCACAGTGATTAAATTTAGATGAGTGGGTAGTTGCTAAATTACTCAGGTAAATAACCTGGTTCTGAATCTTGTGGAATGGAAAACAGTTTAGGGGATCGAGATGGAGAAAGCAGGTGGGAAGTTTATATAGGAATTACTTCAAAAGTAAAAGTGAATTAAATTTTTTGAAAAAGGATAACAAAAACAAAAGGAAATTACTGTGTGCATAAATACGCTTGTGTCATTATCCTGTGTGTCCGTGTATGAACACATGAGAGAAATGCAAGGAAATCTGTTTCTTTTTACTGTTGACTCTTCTGTGTGTAGTGGGGTTTTCTGGCTACATCTGAGCTAAATATTATGGCAAATAGCAGAACACAGTAGTTATTGCACATGATTATGAACTGGGTGGGCAGGAATTTTTCATTTTATAAATCATTTCAGCTTGCTTCTCTAATTCCATAGCACTGAGAGACTAAAAAAAGCTCAAGAAGGAAAAGCATACTTTTCATTTTTTCTTATTTCACCCTCCCCAGTTTTGATAGCTCTTTAGTGTTAATGATTAGATTTTTTTTTAAAAGGATGTTTCAAAATACCTTTATTGCTCTGATTTTGAAGCAAATTATGTTTTCCTATTTTATTTTCTTTCTTGCCAGGGAAATTTAGTACCAACGCAATGGCCTGCTTTCTTCCTTCATTTCTTCTTATTTATAGTACAGTCTTTATCAATGAAATAATGCTATATTATTTTCTTGCTGATTGCTTAATGTTCATAGTTCAAATTTCCAGCCAAGGTCCTGAAGTGGTTTTGCCCTTATTTAAGATTTCTTGCTAAAGACATTCTATTACAGCTTTGCAAATAAGTACCTCCCTGGCCTCAAGTCACTGTAAAGGTAATTTAGTAATTTAAATAAATACCCTCTGCCAATCTGTTTCCTCCCTTCTAGGAGACTGGGGAAGTAGTTTCCTTCATATTTCAGGTTTCTCCCCTTTTTCCTTAAATGATCCTTCAGCCTTCAACCAAGAGGTTACTTTAGGTAAGTCATCTGTAATATGTCTCCAGGACAAAAATGAAATGCACTTGGTGGGACAAAATAAAACATGTAAAAAAAATGTGCTTAACAGCTAGTGTCAGTGAGTATAGTTTTATAATGTGCTTACTACTGTGGTAAGAAATTTAAATTTGTCCTTGAGACTGTATAGTTGTCATGATTAATCAAAATCTAGAGCTCTGGTCCCCTGTCTAGAGAGCTAGGAACTTCACCCAGGCCCAATTCCACCTTCTCTGCCTGACGCCCACACAGTTAAATACATATTTTTTCCCTTCAGCTCTTCCTATATGCTAATGCTACCTTCTAGCATTCTAGTAAGTCTCACATTTGTTTCTGATCTCGTATTTAAAAAATAGTTAACAGAAATAATATTCAAATATCAAATGGAAAGAAGGTACCAGTTATACTTTAATCTTCTAATTTGCCATGGTAATAACTAAGATGAATGGAATCACAGCTGGGTTCTGATGACAGGCACACAACTCTTTTGTGTTAAGGTTTGTTGGTTTTAGTCAATAGGTTTCTGATTGGATCTCCATAAATATCTTGAGTATTGTTCCCTTTTAATTTCTTCTGAAACAATGCAAACCACACCAGTTAGCCACTGTGATTTGATTTCAAAAAAGGTTTTTAAAAATTATATAAAAACAAATTTACTCTTACTATATTAGTTGAGTTTAGTGTGGTTCTTCCTATATATTCTGATTTTTATAAAAGGTGTGAAAATTAAATGCAAGAGGTAACCCATAATTCAGAATCAGGTGATACAGAAATATCGATTCAAGTACAAAGTTAAATTTCTGAAATACTTTATTTTCCTCAACGTAAATAGTTTATGTAAACATGAGCTTACATAATGCGAGATAAAAAGTATTGATTTAATTACTACAACTCAAGAGAAAACTTAAAAAGTTAGGGTAACACAGGACTGTGCTCATTTGCACTACAAATACTTCTAAGAAATTTCACTTGATAAATTCCACCAAAATAGAAATGAATGGATGGCCCCAGTTCGGTAAGACCAAGTCAAACCCTTCCCTAGGATTTTTGGATATAAGAAAAAGAACGCACCTCTCAGTCTCCCTGGTGGAAAGTCCGTGACATGGGTTACCAGATCTTCCAGTTGCTTAGCAAAAGCCAGAGTCAGGGAGGTTGGAGACTTTCTCTACATTGTTTCTTGTGCCAGCTAACTGTCCCCACACCCACCACTGGCTTTCTTGTGGTTTGGTTACATGTTCCAGTATATACCCCCTTTCCCTAATCTAGTTTGATTTGGATTTCTGTCACTTCCAAGAAAAATGTTCAAATAAAACAACCATAATGTGTATTTTGTTGACTTTGTAAAGAGAAAAAAAATACACACACATATATATACAGTAATTATTGTTATATACTTTCGTCTTTTCTTATTGAATTAGATCCTGAGAATGTCTGGTATGTGGTCCATTAATAGGAAACAACTAAAGGAAACTGTGAGTTGTGAGAGGGATATAAAGGTTTTTTCACATATAATAAAACTTGTGGAGATCATTTTTTTGTATTCAGCTTTCCTTTCTTAAGTATTCTTTTTTTCTCTTTTGTAAGTAGATAATTCCAACGCTCTTCACGCCAAGGTAAGCGTAAGTTACTGTGGCCTCAAGATGGCCCTTTCACAAAAAAAGGGCCAAGAGGTGTGGAATAAACCAGAGTTGAAAAATTTTTTTAAAGGAAAAAGGAGAAGGAGAAAGTTAAAAGTGAAGTGATGAGAGGAGGCAGGTACTAGACACATGTCCTGTAAACTATTTTTTTCTTCTGAATTGCTGCAAGGTATAATCAGTCATATGCTGCTCATTTTGGGTTTCCTTTGCTACTTTCCCCAGCTCTGGTCAATTTGTGTATGTATATATTTGTGTAAGTGCATCAGGTGCATCCAGCGGGGTTAGGGAGAGAGGTGAAATAGGATAGGAAACTGAGCTACCAACTGTCCAATTAAAAAGCCAGAAAAAATGCTCTGCAATTATTTTGAGTCAACAGTGCTCTATGAAGTTTTCCAGTGCCTGGTAACTTGGACATTCTCTTTACTGAGGACATCAGAGAAGGGCGGCAGAGATTTGCTCCATGTTCTTAGGTGATTTTAAGCCCTGTGATTATGACCTTCACAGTCTCTGACTACGCTTAATAGAATAACAATGAAAGGAAATTATAACTTCAAGTATTTAGCTTTAATGATGTTCTAATTATACTGCACATTCTTTGAGATTAACGGGGATTAATTCCTCCTAATAAGAGTGGTCATAGTAGTGGTAGTAGTTTTATTAGTGGTCTTAGTTATCACTGTGAATAATAGTATAGCTAACATTTCATGAGCACTTTTTATGTGCCAAGCATCATATAAAGAGCTTTAGATGTTATTTCATTAAGACTCTATGAGATAAGGTATGTCTTATTCCCTTTTTTTCACACATGAGGAAACTGAAACAGGGAGTCGATAGTTATCGTCATGGCAGCTGTACTTAGAATGGCAGTGGTAGTTGTGGTAGTGGAGATTTTTTTGTTCTCTCTGTGATAAGGGCAGTTCAAGTATTACTTAGTCCGTACAAAAATATCAGGAGTTAGGTATCACCAATTCATCTATTTTTGTATCTTGGTGATTATAAGCTCCATTATTTACTTATTAATGGTTATTTTGGAAAGATAAGAACACTACATTAAATTTCACTCATCATTTTTAGAACTCATTCAGAATTTAGAATTATTGAAATGTAAAATTAAAGGTGTGCCTTTAAGCCGAGGAATAAGGCACTATTATTGCCATCTTACAAGAAGGAAAACTAGGCCTTAGTGATAATAAAAGCATGCCCAGAGTCACATACACTGAACCAGTAGCGAAGCTGAGATGTAAAACCAGGCCTGCCTGGTGCGGAGTCTGCAACCATCAAATTTGGTCTTGAGTCATCAGAGAGAATGTCTCCTATTTACATAGGCTCTTTCTAGTGCAAATCATCAGCTGAAAAGATTTAAGAAACAAGATCAGAGGCTCTGTTTCTTCAATTTCACGTACCTATAAACTTGTAAATCAAATCAATATCTGAAATTAAAATTAACAGTGGATTTCAGGCAGCCTTGGTGACCAATCATTGCAGAATCTGAACACAAATTGTCTTAGTAGCATGGTTACCTAAATAGTTGACCCAACTCTCTAATTCCTCTTGCCTTGAAAAGTCAACAGTGAACTGGCCGTCTTGGCTCTTTGCCTAATTGGGCAATGATATTTCTAAGACATGATATTCATATTGCGGCCAGTTATTTCTTTTCAAATATGTAATGCTACAAAGTCAGTTTGAGAAGTTAAATACTAGTGTTGGGTGTAGTTTTAGTCATGCCTTTCCACTTTGTTATATGACCCAATTCCCTGGCTAACATTTTCTCAGGCAGTTATTTCCTGTGCATTTCCTGAGGTTTCCACAACTAGCCATTTTTAAAGAGAATGGTAGTTAAAATAATAGAGCTTTTAAGGACTCTGAAGTGATTAGGATTGTGGCCAATGGGTGTATTTCCTGCTATCTGTGAGAATATAGAAGGTAGAATTCTTTCCTAATTATTGCAAAAACAAACATCCTTACAATTTTTTTTTCCTCTAGCAGACTGATAAGAGAGAAACTGAGCAGGACATAGCGTCCCAGGAACAACCGAATGCCTTTGTGCTATAAGAGAAATAAAACAGGAAACCAATCATAATTTCCTCATGCAAATTGAGAGAGTCAGGAGAAACATATTTATATATAAGTGATGCAATCAAAGGTTTACTGTATCACAACAAAGAGGCCTGCATATGATCAAACTTCTGAACATTCTCTTACAAAAGGTATTTGGAACTAGTATTATTTATTTTCTTGCAGATCTTGGACAGAATGGTGTAGATCCTTAGAAGAGAGCTAGTTCATAATGAAGAACAGTTTTGAGCACACAAAAGATAAAACAGGTCTACATTTTAAACTAACAGAGCTTAAGTTTTGTGCCTGAAAGGGCAATGAGATTTTATCAAAGTGAACATGAAACCATTTATAATGTCTTTATGTCTTTGGGAATGTTAAAAACGGCAACGCTTCCTTTCTCAGCAACCACCTTTTTTAGTGCTTAAAAAATGCCATCTTTCTTAATAAAAGTTATATTCAACCCATCAAGCTTATTACTGTTATGCTGCCCCGATCAGTTTCTCGATCCCTGTCCCCCTTTAGAATCTCTTACCGATTACTTCTGCCACCCCTGAGCAGACCCAGGGCACTCCGATGGTCCGCCCTTCAGCATGGGGACCTCTGCACCTCTGCAGAGATGGTATGCTGCCGTGGAGACCAGGCGTCTGGATATGCAGACGATTTCTAAAGTTTAGGTGATAATTAAAAAGGAATAGTCATAAGGAATGTCAGCAACATAACCTGTCTTATGAAATAGAAAAGCTTACTCTTTACGTGCTCTAGGTAGAAAGACTCCAGAAGATAAAATCATAGCTGATATAGTGGAGATTTTGTTTTCTGGACATCCAGCACCTGTGCTCTTGTCTTCTGGTGATTACATATCCCAATTAATCCCTGAGGAAGCACTGTACTTCCTGTCTCAGCACAGGTGGTTTGGGTGAGACTGACCCCAGCTGCAAATCTGGTGGTGGATTGCATGATACTGGCTTTTACCAATTGGTGTTGAGTTATGTGTATCTTTCCAGCGATTGGCACGGTGTCTAGCACACAGTGGGAATTCAAGATTGCTTTGCTGATTTTAGGTAGCGAGGAAGATGTGTATTCTGTTCTAATAACACCCTAGTAAAGAAAATAATATATAAAGGAAAAGCGACATTAGCTTATTAAGAATAGTAAGAAGAAATAGCATCCTAAGTTACTTTTATTGTGCAATCAGGAGCCCTGCTTGTCTTGCTTGGAGGCATTTGTTTCTCTCTCTGTGTGTTTCTCTCCTTGTCTGTATCAGTGACTCTAACCTTTTCCCTGCTTACCTTGCTGCAATTAGGCCACCCCTTGCCTGGAAACATCTCTTTTCCTGTGCTAAGCAGCAGTGCGTCCCTGTTTTCTCTTAGCATCTGGTCCACAGTGGTTTCTCTCAGGTCCATTCTGGGGCATACAGTAGGAAAATACTGCTCCAGATTGTCTATGAACCTATAAAAGTTTGAGCAGTCACAAGAAATATTTCGATGTTATTAGTCTTACAAAACCAACAAAAGTCTCTGTGTATCTTAAATTGAATTCTACCAAAAAAGTCTTCTGTGAATTTTAAGTTGACTTCTGGAAAAAATAAGTTCACTGAATGTGGGAACCCTTTCTCTGTACAGTGTGTACCTACAAATAGTAATATACAGATCAAGTTAATGGTTTATCGAATGTTTCCTAGTTCTCTGCTTATTGATTTTTAGGACTTAAAAGAAATGTGGCTGACATTCCCGCTTTAATATTTTAATACTTCAACACTAGAACAAATAAACCAAGTAAACAAATAATAAAGTATATCGGTGATGTTTAATTATTCATGGGACTGATCATAGAAACTTGAAAATTTAATTAAGCAAAAAGGAAAAATACTCTTTAATTTTTATTTATCTATTATAAACAGCTTTTATGATAAGCAACTTTTATCTGTTATATAACTTCTTTCTTTTGTCAGTCTGTTATAAATCATTATAATTATTGATGTAGCCATTTAGTTTGTGCCTTGTAACAGTTAAGAATATACCAAGCCCTGGCCAGGTGGCTCAGCTGGTCAAAGCATCATCCCATACACCAGAAGGTCATGGGTTCAATCCCCAGTCAGGGCACATATTCTGCTGTGGACTCGATTTCTAGTTGGGGCACATATGGAAGACAAACGGATTGATGTTTCTCCTTCACATCAGTGTTTTTCTCTCTCTCTCTCTCAAATCAATTAGAAAAAAGAAATCCTTGAGTGAGGATTAAAAAAAAGGAAATATCAAAATGTGTGAATGACATATTTTGAAAGGAAATTTCATAAAGAAGCAAAATATATCATATTTTGTCTAATTTAACTGAAAGTAGTACTTGATCCAAGGTGAGAGCCACAAAGTAGGAGAAAGTAGTGATTAATTCTAACATTTCCTGAAAATTTCAAATTACTGCAGGTGAGTCGGAAATATAAGAATTTACCCTGGCTGGGTGCTCAGTTGGTCATTCCATAACCCGAAGTTTGAGACTGTTTTCCAGTGAGGGCACCTGCCTAGGTTTCAGATTCCATCACCGGCCGGGGTGTGTGCAGGAGGCAGCTGATCAATGTTTCTCTCTAACATTGATGTTTCTCTCTCTCTCTCTCTCTCTCCCCCCTCCAATTAATTTTCTTAAAAAAAAGAAAACAGTAAAAACTTAAAATTATATTGTTATATTGACTCTAATTATTCATATGCATTCAATAATTACCAACACAAATTACTTTACTTTGTAATTTGGGTTTCAACCTTTACTCCAGTGAGGTAGATTTTGATATACTATCTGTCATAGAGGACTTATCCCAAGTTCTCTTTCTTTCTTAAGTTTCCAGTATTATTCATTTCTATTTTATGTTGAAAAGTTAGTAAGTTATAAAACCTCTAGTTTTGATGCTGTTTTTAGCACAAGGGCTAATCTATGCTTTTGTTTTATTCATTTTTATTTACTGATTTGAGAGAGAGGGTATGGGAAGAAAGAAAGAAAAACAAAGAAGAGAAAACATCTATTTCCACCTATTTGTTCCCCCTGTTGTTGCATTCATTGGTTGATTCCTGTATATGCTCTGACTAGGGATCGAACCCACAGCTTGGCATATTGGGACGACACTCCAACCAACTGAGCTACCTGACCTGGGCTTCAACTACTCATTTTAGGAACACCTGTTCTTTGCAAGAATAATCTGCCTAGGTTCTAGAAAAATCTACACTAATTAGAGAATATATTACTTCCTACTCTCCCTAAGATTAATAGGGGTTAATAGAAGTTCCAGGTACAACAATAAAAACATCAGTAAAATTTTTAGTCCATCAATTAATATATAGTACTTCAGCTTTAGGTACTATGGAGGATTTCTTTTTCCTGGGTCTCCTAAGCTGTGGCTTCTTCAGTCATTCTCATGTTACATATTTGTTTTCTTTGTGCTCTCATTCATGTTTACTGAATTATTCCAGGTCTGATCGTGGCACACAACATTCTAAGCCTTAGAACAAAAGGGGTCTCCTTTATTCTCTTGCCCCCCCCTTTTTTTTGAGCAATCAGAAGTTGTACCTCTGAAGTTTAACATAAATCATGAACTTCCAATAAAGAAGCTCCTGTTTTTCGTACTTGACTATGAGAACCACAGACCCTCAGAATTACCCTCCACTTATTTCACTTCACACGCGTAGCTAGAAATACAGAATAGCCCTTCCCAGCTCAAGGAGCATAGAGAACACACTGGCACTTTTTCTAAGTAGCTTACCTGGAACCTTGTAAGGATTAAATTCAAAACTTTGACTAAGTATTTGTATCATTATGGCGGTGACGATTAGCAGATAAATGAATCTTTAATTTGCTTATATCTTATTTGCAGCAGGCCTAGGGGGCACAATTTCAGAGGCCGTTCGGGCAGAACAAGTGGGAAACCTTTATGCTGCTCTGCCTTGTAAAAAAATAATACAACCTTTCAATGAACAAAAACCATTAGGAAAGTTTGAAATATGTCAACGATATTGTGGGATAGGGCTGTGGTGACTTAAATGGAATTGAAAGGGGAGGATGTTTCGGAGGAGGGATCTACATTCTTTTTGGAGTGGATTGCACACATATAGAGGAGGCTTATGAAGTAAAAAATCCTCATGTTTGTTAATTACCTAACATATAGCATCATAGTTAATCCTCTCATAGATGTTCTGTGACATCACATCTCTGTGATTTATTATTGTTTCCATTTTGAAGACATGACAAATGAGACTGAGAGAAGTTGAGTGCCTTTCCCTAAGTCCCCGAATTACAAAGAAACTGAACAAGAAGAGAAAAATCCAGACCTCACGTGTGATTTAGATTAATAAGAGATTTATAAATTATATTTAACAGTTATATTTTCTATTTTTCTGTATGTTAACATAGTTATAAATCTCGCATAAGTTATATAGTGACTTTTCAAAGCCAGATATTTTTCAGGAATAAATAGCTTAATTCTTATACAACTTAAAAATAGATCATAATTAATTTTATTTTTAAATTATTTGCTCCCTCTACTGGTGGCTTTTTGAAGTGATATAAATTCAATAACACAAAGTTGAATATGTGACTTCCTAACATACATCAAACTCTCAAAATAGAATTAATATTCAATTTATTGAGAAGTATATGTTGTAAATTAGTGTACTATTACCTTACCTCTTTGTCCTTATTGTTACAGAAATTCTTTAAACTGTTCTGGTTGGTGTGGCACAGTGGATCAAGCGCCAGCCTGTGAATCAAAGGGTCACTGGTTCGATTCCCAGGCTAGGGCACATGCGTGAGTTGTGGGCCAGGTCCCCAGTAGGGGGCGTGCGAGGGGCAACCACACATTTGTGTTTCGCTCCCTCCCTTTCTCCTTCCCTTCTCCTCTCTAAATATAAATAAATAAAATCTTTAAAAAATTACATTAAAAAAGGAATTCTTTAAAGTAATTTTTGGTAATTTCTTAGAAAAAACATATTTGTTATCAAGTACACTTCTGAATATAGTTAGCTAACTATTGTTTGTTTAATTTCAAAATTAACATTTGTCTTTTTATGTGGGTATGTGTTTGTATAATATTACTTAAAAGCTTAGATCTGAGTCAGGTAGACTTTCCTAATTTCATATGATGAGTCTGAGATTCAAAAGATACTGAAATAAGGGTGCAAGTAAGTGACATAGGCTCATAAAATGTTTAAAGATATACCAAGGAAAAGAATTCAAAAGATATTTATTTTAAAAGGGACACAAATGGTACCTGGCAGTATGGCTGAGATGGAAACTTTAGGACTTATTCAAATTAATTGTTCAATATCCATTCAGATCTAAGGGATACAGAAGAAACATCATAATGCCAGAAAGAATGTATATATCGCCTCAGCCAAATTGACTTCTCAGTGGTGGTGGTACAGTGCCCAAGAATGTTTTATAGTTTTACTCTGCATGTGGCATGCGTGTAGGGGTTGTGTGTTGGTGGGAGGAAGAGGAAGGATAAATGAAGATAATTGTTGCCTTCTTCTTTGGTTTTTTTCTCTAATGGTTGTAGATGCTTAGAGTTGTGACATAGGCCATATACGTGGTTTTTAACGACTTCTCATGGAATGAATCAGGATGTAAACATTGATTACCTTGTGGGCAACTTGATGCCTCAGAAACTTTGCAGAAGGTTTTTTCCTGCGGCCACTTTTGTTCACAATATAGGAATAACATGTTATTTTGTTTTGGGCTCAAAATTCTTCAGCTATGTTATAAAGGCACTCTGTGAATGTCACCCTGTTTCAAGTTAATACAAGCACATAAACACTAGTTTTTAGGATTTTCCCATTATTGTGGCACATTTTAAACCTATAACTTGGAGACAGTATTTTAAGCGGGTAAAATATTCTTTATCTTTATACTTTGTAAGCGTTATCTATAAAAATTACAGAGGGATGTTTAATTAACACTTGTAGACTCTACTTTCAGTTGTGATAGACTAGCCTGTAGACAACTAATCCTCCTGTTGAGAACAACTAGAAATCTGAACAAAATATTAATTAAAAACATTAGAGAATTACCAAAGCCACATAGATTTCAGAGGACAGTAATGTAAAGAGGAGAGCTAAAGTGATAAATTCTTTTCTTCTTTCCTGTTTGCCTGCATTAATGATAAAAAGTTAAAGAAAGAGTTCTAGTTTAACAACCACATGCTGAATTATGGGAATTTTTGTGGCAAATGTGACTTTCACCTGGATTTTTCAATTTTCCTTAGAAACTTAAATTTGCACTATTATTTTCAACTGTAATATTTTTGGGCTATTTTAGATTCATTAGCAGAGATTAGAATTCTTCAAAGTGAATAATAATAAATATTATAGCCAAATAACAAAGTAGAAATACAAATAATTACTATGCATAATACAAGAAGTAGCTTTGCATGATTCTTAAAAGCTTAAATTTGAGGTAGACATGGATTTGAATCCAGGCTGGCCATCTACTTTAGTAAATGAATTAATTATATAGGTGTTATACTGTTTAAATGATATGTGTATAAAATGCTCAGAACAGTGATTGGCACACAGTACTGCTCAATTACTATTATCAGTTATTTAGAGGACAATATCAGCTTCATCAGTAAGTTAAACAAATTTAAATTAAAAATAACCATGATCTACCATATGTCAATAGACAAATTAGTAAAGACTTTTTTGTAAATGATTATGCTGCCAATGGTGGTATGATAGGCAGCTATATGTATGAGACACATAATTCTTCTAAAAAGCAACATAACACAGAAAAATATTTTGTACTTTTGTCTAATCATTATACTTGTAATCTATTCTAAAAGAGTAAAATCAAAGGCAGCCAAGAATTTATTGAAAAGAATGTTCATGACATGAGTTATATTACAGAAAAATTGGAGACAGATAAATATCTAACAAGAGAAGAATGTTAAATAAAATATTGGTATTTCAGTAAAATGAGATCATATATAGATATTACAACAATATCAGTAAAGATGCTTTTAATGTGGTAGTAAGAAGTTTATTAGATTATATTCTCAGCTTATGTGGTCTGTATGAGTTTGAACATGTATCCCATATCTAAGTCTATCAGAGCGAAATGTTCCCTTATCTTAGTAATAGTTCTTGGAGAAGTGCATCTGATTTCAGCAGGTGCAATTAGATTGTACTTTAGCACTTTCGTTAGAAATGCTGGAACAAAAAATCCTTTCATAAGAGCTTTGGAAAGAGACTGTCTCTTTGAATACTGTGGTGAGAGGGTGTAAAGTCTGGAACTGATACTGACAAATTTGGTGCCATGCATGAGGACTTAGCATGAGGATAGAGCCAACAGGAGAAAGCAAATCTGAAAGAAGTGCAGGTAAATGGATGCAACCAGAGCCCAGATGAACCTCTGGTTTGTGCTTGAATCCATTTCTTCCTCTCAACTTTTCAGTTCTATAGCCAATAATTTCCTGGATTTGTTCCTGCCAGTTTAAGTTGGGTTTACTGACTCTTGAAACATAATAAATTCTCAATAATATATGTAAGCTATAATACTAAATGATGAAAAAGGATGAATCAGAATTGCAACATGCAATGTGTTCTCAATTATGGAATATGCATATTCACAGACAACACTGGAAAATATGTAAAAATACCTCTAGTTGATGATCAAGTATTATTTATTCTTTTATTTTTTATGCATCTTCAAGCTTTCATAATGGGCATGTGTTATTTTCATTAACCAGCAATATATATATTTTTCAATTCATATCTTCAGAGGCAAATTAGACAAGTCATTTCGAATAAGCTCTGTTTTCATACCTCTGTAATAGCATAATGTACATAGATAAGCAAATAATTCAATTCTGGTCACAAAAAATAATAAAATGATTATTCTGGGAGTTTATCCCCTCTTTTCTTAACGTTATCTGTCATATACATGAGGGTTTTTTCAAACAGAGCATTTTATTTGATTAAAACTTGAATGGTATACCTATTTACATGGTAAGAGTGACAGAAATGTCCCTTCTAACTGTGCACCCAACCATAGTTGGGTCCATCAGCCCACACATTCCAGCCAGCCAAGTTCTGCAAATCTTCATTATAAGCCCCATTCCTGGTCCTGAATCAAAGTTAACATTTGGAGTAGCTATTCAATGTATATACTCAAAGGTGATATTATAACTAACTAACTGTTAAACATTCTGATATATTCTTTAAGACTTTTTCACACAGAGAAACTAAATCTAAAATTCTAAAAGCAGAAACAAAACTGCCCAGAAAACCCCCCCCAAAACACTCCTGTATTCCAGCTTAAATTTTCAAGCAAGCAATGATAATTTTGGTTAAATTCTTATTTGTCTGTGTATGATAAGAATTGTTTTCATGTCTCTATATATTTCTTTTTGAACTTAAGAGATTTCAGTCAAAGAATTTTATATTTTAAAATAGCTGTAAAAAAAGATGCTCGGTTATAAAGAAAAGCGTATTACCAAAGGGCAGGAAAGAAAAACCGAAAGCAGCTCGCATAAGTAGTATAGCCCCTGAGACTGCAGGGAGTGTGTGAAGAGTGACTGAAGTCGGCTCTCTCAGCGTGAGGGTAATAAGATGGAAACATGTGAGTTGGACTGGCAGTCCGCTGCTCAGGCACACATCGAAGGGGGTCCTAGGCCTTCTAAAGTCTAGGTCAAGCTCCCAAACACGGAAACCACAGAGAGTTAATGATAATTGAGATCATATGTTTTTTATCAAAGCTTCCTCAAGAAAAGCGGCTTAAGGGAAAATTCATAAATATGTGTCTTGACCACAGTCTACCAATCCCCTTCCGCATTGGAGCCTTCAGCTAATTTGTTGACTTAATTACCCAAGGCACAGGAAGGTTAAACAGAGTGATAATCTGATTTTCTCTGATTGCTGATCACTGCAGAAAGTGGCCCATAGCATGCAAAATAAAGCTAGAACCTTAGGCGAGGTAAAATGGAGAGGTGAAGCAATTATCCAGATAATTCAGGCAAAGTTGCCTGTTTACAGTAATCAAATTATCTGGATAAGTACTCAGCCTCTACTCTGTCTACCAGAACAGTGGCTTTAATCATATCATTTGGTTATGATTAAATGGGTTATTCCTTATATCTAAATTTAGTGTGAACTACTTATGTTTAATAGTCAAAATTTTTTATTGTATTTTTTTACATTACCGTTTACTCTTCAGCAATCACCACACTGTTGTCCATGTCCATGTGTCCTTTTTCCTTTTTGCACAATTCTCCCACCCCCAACCTCCTCCCTCCCACTACCTGTCATCCTGCTTTCTATCTATGAGTCTGTCTCCATTTTCCTTGTTAGGTCAGTTTGTTCATTATATTCCACTTATGAGTGAAATCATATGGTATTTGTCTTGCTTTGACTCACTTATTTCACTTAGCATAATGTTCTCCAGGCCTATCCATTCAGTTGCAAAAGGTAAAATTTTCTTCCTTTTTTATGGCTGAGTAGTATTCCATCATGTAAATGTCCCATAGTTGTTTTATCCACTCATCTACTGATGGACACTTGGGCTGCTTCCATACCTTGGTAATTGTAAATAATGCTGCTGTGAACACAGAGGTGCTTATGTTCTTTAGAATTAGTGTTTTGGGTTCCTTCAGATATATTCCCAGATGTGGGATCACTAGGTCAAAAGGCAGGTGCATATTTAATTTTTTGAGATATCTCCATACTTCTGTGCACCAGTCTGCATTCCCACCAACAGTACACCAGGGCTCCCCTTTCTCCGCATCCTCACCAGCACCTGTTGTTTGTTGATTTATTCATGATAACCATTCTGACAGGCGTGAGGTGATAATCTTATTGTGGTTTTTTAATTTGCATTTCTCTGATGATTTGTAATGTTGAGCATCCTTTCATATGTCTGTGGGCCATCTGTATGTCCCCTTTGGAGAAGTGTCTATTCAGGTCCTTTACCCATTTTTTAATTGTGCTGTTTGTTTCTTTGGTATTGAGTTTTGTAAGTACTTTGAAAATTTTGGATGTTAACCCCTTACCAGATGTATCAGTGGATATATTCTCCCATTCTGTGGGTTGTCTTTTTATTTTGTTGATGATTTCCTTTGCTGTGCAAAAACTTTATAGTTTGATGACAGTGGAACAGAATAGAGAGCCCACAAATAAACCCACACCTTTAAAATCAATCAATATTCCACAGAGGAAGCAAGCACGTACAATGGGTGAAAGATAGACTATTCAATAAATAGTGTTGGGAAAATTGGACAGAAACTAGGCCATCTCTTTACACCACATACAACAATAAATTCAAAATGGATCAAAGACGTAAATGTTAGATCCGAAACCATAAAAATTCTAAAAGAAAACATAGGCAGCAAAATCTTGGACATTGCTCGTAGCAATTTTTCATCGGGATATATCTTCCCAGGCAAGGGAAACAGAAGAAAAAGTAAACAAATGGGACTATATCAAAAAGTCAAATTCATAAGGAAAAACTTATGATTCTATAAAAAATCACCCCAAATGATAGGGATAACAATATTTTGTCTGAATAAAGAATGAGTTCTTGTCTTTAAATAATTAGAAAACATGAGACCACAGAAAGAAAATATGTGGGAAAATATAGTTCTATTGTAGGTGAATCTAATATAGAGGCCTGTATAGAAAGTGAGGTAAGGAAAGTTGAGGCTGTTATGGTAACTGAGAGGTTATCCCGCACTGTCTCCATTGGAAATCTATATTCTGATTATCTCTGATTATTAAGAGGTACCAAAAAAATCTTTGAATAAAAGGAAGTCTCAGTTAACTCTATTTTTTTCTATTTTAGAAATTTAAGAAAATACAGAAAATTATAAAGAAGAAAACCCAAAGTATCACTCTTGATGTTATTATGTATGTTTTTCCATACTTTGTAATACTATATGGTGCTACCTGAGGCTCTGTATCAAACCAGGCATGATTTTTTAATTACATATGCCAACAAAAATGTTGGAATTACACTATACATACTGTTTTAGAACATACCATTCTCATTTGATAATATTTTGGGTGTCTTCTTATGTCAATAACTATATAGATACAGCATCATTTTTAATTCTCTTACATAAATACAACATAAATCCTACCTCTATCTTTCGACACTAGGTGGTTTCCAATTTTCTTATAAACCACTCAGTGTTGGATATTCTTACATGTGTATTTTCATATACTTACTTGATTTTTCCCCTAGATCAAATTCCTAGAAATGGAATTTTGGGGTCAAAAGAAATATATATATATATTTTATGGCTTTTGATATGTATTGGTCAACTGAATACCATACATTTTTATTACCTTTCAAAGGCACAAGCTGGATGCAAGAGTGCCTGGTACTGCATAGTATGTTATGCCTAAGCAACATCTTTACTTAAAATTCTCTTTTTTTTCGAATTTGATATGTTAAAAAGTCAATTTTCCTGGCTGGTGTGACTTAGTGGATTGAGTGCCAGCCTGCGAACCAAAGAGTTGGCAGATTGATTCCCATTCAGGGCACATGCCTGGGTTGCAGGACAGGCCCCCAGTAGGAGGTGTGTGAGAGGCAACCACACATTCACGTTTCTCTCCCTCTCTTTCTCCCTCCCTTCCCCTCTCTCTAAAAATAAATAAATAAAGTCTTTTTTAAAAAGTCAAATATTTGCTCTCTTTCTTTGCATATTTTTGGAAAATACATATTATTTTATTGTTATTTTGCATTTCTACATTTTGTTAATTACCTATTGATGTTATGTCTTTTTCTTTTGGGGTATTTTTCAATTTGTTTTTTAATTATAAGAGCTCATTAGCATAGTAAGAATATCAAACCTCTAAGACTAGTATTTTGCAGATAATTTTCCATGTTTTTTCACTTGTCTTAGAAAATTTTAATTATTTTTTTCCATATAAAATCTTCCCAAATTCATGTAATCTTAGGAACTTTTTCTTTATTGAATCTCCCTTTGATCTCTGCTTTAAAAGTCTTTTTTTCCAGAATACTAATAATTTATATGTGTTTGAGTGTGTGCATAACTATAATTTTATTCCAGCTCATCTTATTATTTTAAAATGTGAATCTGTAACCTACTTAGAAGAATAATTTATCATCAAGAAAATAAATCGATAGTTAGGATATTTTGATTATATCAGTTGTGGTTTTCCTATCTTGGTTCTTCAACAGTTGATAATTTGATACACACATAAGGTAGGCACCCCAAGGCACACAGCTCTATATGAAGTGAAGCGAAAACTGCTTAGAGGATCTCAGAGAGTGCTGAGCTCAAAGAATGAAATTTCGAACACCTGGAATAAAAGTAAGACCATAAAATAAGTTGAGAGAGTAAATATCAAGTTGTGTGCAAAGAAATGAGAATCAAACTAACATTGTTTTATTAATGTGATATGTTAGGAGACTATGAAACAAAGTGTCCTTCATTCTGAGATAAAATAATTTCAGTCTATATCCTTTACTAAAACTACCATTCAAGCTTGAGCACAGGATAAAGATTTCTTTTTTCAACATGCAGAGAGACACTCAGTAACTTTATATTTCATGGACATTTTCTTAGGACATTATGTGAGCTGTTTCAGTGAAATGAGGAAGCAAAAAGTTGCAATTCATTTGATTCAAGAGGCAAAAGTATCGGCCCGGAAAAGCAGTGATGGTAAAATCCCCATAACAACCGAGCATCAAGATGAGGGCAGCCAAGTCACTAGGGCAGCGGGAGGCAGGGTTTGGGAGGCAAGACCTGTAGGGAAAAAGGTACAGGAAAGGACTGATACAATAAATAACAGGGTAGAGAATTGGAAGGAAAAATAGCTTCCAACAAAGGCAAATACCTCAAGAAATTAAATAAAAGATATTAGAAACTTGAAGAAGAATAAATTATTGTTTCGACCAAAAAACAAACTCAAATGCAATATAATTAAAAGTAATTGGTGAGGTACAAGATAGACAGGTTCCTTTTACACTAATGCTAGAACAATCTCCTTTGATTTGCTCAATGGTTATGGCAAACAACCTGTAAACATGAAAATGTAATTGGAGCACATTACTTGACCAACCATATTATTTACATAGTCATAATAATGTAAATCCTACAATTGATCTCTAACTTTTAGAGACACCTTATAGCAAAGACATCTATTAAGACTTTATGTAGTTGTCAGGCAGGATGAAATTGTTCACAATTTCGATAATATTTAAGTAAAAATATAGTTGATAGAAAAATGGGAAGTAAAGAGAGGAAAAGGGCAGAAAAGGGAAGGGGCACTAATATCTTCATATTACAAAGCAGAAATCAAAATTCTCAGCAGCACAATTTACAGTAGCCAAGTGCTGGAAGCAACCTAAGTGCCCATCAGTAAATGAGTGGATCAAAAAACTGTGGTACATTTACACAATAGAATACTATGCCGCAGAAAGGAAGAAGGAGCTCCTACCCTTCATGATAGCAGGGACGGAAGTGGACAGCATTATGCTAAATGGAATAAGCCAGGTAGTGGAAGACAAATACCATGTGACCTCACCTATACGTGGAACCTAATCAACAAAACAAAAGCAAGCAAAATACAACCAGAGACATTGAAGTAAAGAAAAAACTGACAGAGACCAGAGGAGAGGGGGGAGGGGAATAATGAGGGAAAGAAGGGGAAGGGTCATCAAGGAACATGTATAAAGGACCCATGGACAAAGCCAAAGAGGGGTAGGATTGAGGGTGGGAGGTGGGGTGCATAGGGTGGGATTCAGTGGTGGCAGGAAAATGGAGACAACTGTACTTGAACAACAATAAAAAATAAATAAATAAGCGGATGAACAAAATAGAAATGGAGGCATGGATCCATGGAACAGACTGGCAGCTTTCAGAGGAGAGTAGGGAGGGGAGGCTGGATGAAGGAAGGTGAAGAGGTTAGTCAAAGAACATATGAATAACCCATAGACATAGACTACAGTGTGGTGATAGCCTACTATAGTAGGAAGGGAAGGGGGCGGTGAGGTGGGCAAAGGGGGAAAAACAGGGATATCTGTACTAGTATAAAAAATAAAAATAAAGTTAGAAAAAGAATACATAGGGATAAAACTTTGGGATCAAGGATTAGGCAATGATTTCTCAGATGAGATATCAAAAGCACAAGAAAAAGAGAAAATGGATAACCTGGCTAATACTCTCAATAAAGTGAAAAGATAACTGACAGAGTGGGAGGAAATATTTGCAAATCATGTACCTGACAGTGGTTTAGTATCTAATATATAATGGACTCTTACCACTCAACAATAAATACAAATTACCCAATTAAAAAATGGGCAAAGGACTTTAACAGACATTTTTTTTCAAAGAAGATATGCAAATAGCCCTGGTCAGGCTGCCCAGTTGGTTGGAGCATCATTCCATACACTGAAAGGTTGTGGGTTTGATTCCCGGTCAGGGCACATATCTAGGTTGCAGGTTTGATTCCTGGTCACAGCTTGTGTGGGATGTTTCTCTCCCAGGTGGATGTCTCTCTCTCTTTCTCTCTTCCTCTTTCTCTAAAATCTGTAAAAAGCATATCCTCAGGTAAGGATTAAAAAAATAAATAAAAATAAAAAGAGAAGATATGCAAATAACCAATAAGCACATAAAAAAGTTGATGTCATTAGTAATTAAGGAAATACAGATCAAAACCAGAGACAACACTTTGCATCTACTAGGATGACTGTCACCAAGATTATAGACAATCACAAATATTGGTGTGGTTAGTGTGCTTTTGATTGTTGGTGTGGAAAACCAGGAATCCCCTCAGATTGCTACTGAGGAAGGAAATGGCATAGCCCCCTTGAAAACAGTTCAGCAGCGCCTCAAAAAATGAAGCAGAAAGTTACCATATGACCCACCAATTTCACTCCTAGGTATATACCCAAGAGAATAAAAAATATATATTCATGCAAAATTTTGTATATGAATGCCCAAAGAAGCATTATTCAAAATGGTCAAAAAGTAGAACAACCCAAATATCCATTAAGTGATGAGCAACAAATGCAACCTATCCATACACTGGAATATTTTCAGCCATAAAAAATAAAGTACTGATACATTCTATGACATGGACAAATCTTGAATGTTAGGTGAAAGAAGCCAATCACAAAAGAGCACATATTAAATGATTTTATTTATCTGAAATCCCCAGATTCAACAAATTCATAGAGACACAGTAGAAAAGAGGTAACCAGGGGCGGGAGCCAAAAGTAGTGAATGGGGAGCGACTGCTAATGGGTAGGGAGTTTCATGTTGGGGTGATGTAAATATTGGGGAATTAGATAGTTGTAATGGCTATCCAACTTTGTTTACATACCAAAACCACTGAATTGAATATTTCAAGAAGGTGAATTTTATGGAATGTGAATTATATCTAAAAACTCGCCCACACTAAATACACATCTATTATGAAAGAATTGGTGGCTTTTATTACTTTGGTGGTCAGTTTATTCTTCCAACCATCTTGAAGAAATAATTACAGGAGATTCAGGTAAATCAAAGATTTACATTTAATTTTATTCAGTTTACTCTCATTTTATATTTTTGTGATTTTTCCCTGTTACCCTTTCAGCTATAACATTTTCTTTCTATAGTTGAAAGTAATTTGGAAATAAAAGCTTCACATTAGCTTTAGCTGCCAGGGCGTAGACCTGCTGGCACCATAAACAAAAGGGGAGGATTCTAACACTCAGGGAAAATGCTCTTATTTCCTTGGTCTACCAAAAAAAAAAAAAGCCAAAAGCAAGCCCTATTATTAGAGCTAGTAAGACCAGATTCACCTTGTGATTAATCACCCAAGTAGAGGCAAAATTCAGGATGGATTGCACCTTGTGTATGGGTCAGAGAGCTTTCCCAGAGTTTGTGGAAGGCTTCAGGCTTGTAATTTTTCCCTTCTACAATAATCTCCCTTCTAACATGCAGTTACAAAATGAAGTTTGGATGATGTTTCTCTGGAAACAAGGTGACTGCCAAAAATATCAGGCCAGGGAAATGGCAAGAGAACTTGGTTTTATTCTTCCAGGGCATACCATTCTTCAAATTCCTCAAATGAGGTAATGAAGGATAACACTACATTTTATTCTTTTGATATTTGCTCCATTGAAATTCTTCCCTCTGGAGACACATAGAGATGAGAGAGAGAGAGAGAGGGAGAGAGAGAGAGGGAGAGAGAGAGAGGGAGAGAGAGAGAGGGAGAGAAGTAATGTGGGATTGCAAGGTCATGTTTTAAAAATATCTTGCCTTTTCCCAAGTCTTTAAAAATATCCGTGATCAACTAAGCAACCAATTACTGTACATCTCAAATGCATGTTTTCACAGCTATTTTAAGGGCAAGATTCAGTCACTACACATCCTGTCCACTCAAAACAACAGACAGCCATAGAGGGCAGCTAATGAGTAGGTAGCCAAATGACAATGTCTCCTTACTTTTGACTTTGCTTCCAAGGCCCAAGAGGCGGCCTGGCCGTCTCCGCTCTGGCGTCAAACAGTCCCCTGCAGTATGCAGACAATTTAAATTATTACAAGGCAATGTTACAAGTATGAACCCTGGCACAAAATAAAGTAATTACATTCAATTAGCAGTCCCCAGAGTGATGGCCCAACACTGAAGGCTTTAGATGTTGCCTTTTGTTGACTTACAGAAGCCAGGTAATGAGTGAAACTTCAAAGTGTAAGGGACTGAATTGCTGCTTAATTAGTGGAAACTAGATTAGAAAACATGGCAAAAGAGAAAAAAATCATACAATTTTCTTCTGTTGTAGGAATTCCAACAGTATGCTCTATTTCCCAAATAACAAGTGAATACCCAAATACAGAAATGTCCTTCTAAGGAAAAACCCACTGGAATGATGTTAGAGGTGTTGTTTATTTTTTGTTTGTTTGTTTGTTTAGGTGGGGGAAGTTATTTAATTTGATGTTCTAGCTGCACCCCTAGTGGTTTATCTTCTCTTTTTAACATAAAACAACTCTTATTGCTTGAAGTTTAAAATATAAATATAAACTTCAATGTAACTTAAATATATTAGATTAGGTAAATACTTCCTCAATCCTACTACCCCAGCACGAATAAATTTGCTTCTCTGAAGAACAACCCTGGACTCAAACATAGCTGGCAAAATTCTGAAAAATGAAGAAACATAGGGGAAACTAGCTCTGCCAATTGCCAAAACATTGTATTTCATATTTTTAATATGTGTAGTTTTTTCTATTTGTAATTTATTTTATGAAACAAAGTAGCATTGTCTATGAAGTTAAAATGGTTAATTAATAAATGGGTTGAGATAAATAGTATTTGTATTATACAAAAATATATTTCAGATGGATGAGATTTAAACAAGAAAAATAAAACTAGAAGAAAATAAGGTCTTAAAAAAATCTAAGAATGAGGCATTCTAAGAGTGACACCAAATCTAGACCATAGGAGAAAGTAGATGAATTTTATTGTAATATTAAAAATTACCTTTAAAATTTTTTGCTGTCTATAATAAGAATAATAAAAATTAAAAAGATAAATGACAAACCAAGAAAACATATTTACCATAAGTGCTGCATACAGAAGGCTAATCAATACAAAAAGCAATAAAAAAGTAATTAAAAAAGTAAAAAACGACGGCCAAAGCCTGGGGGAAATGAATAAACACAATCTATAAAGAGTCAGCGGGGAAAAAAAAAAGCTTTTAAACATATGAAATAATTTTAAAGCTTATTTATGTTCAGACAAATAAAGTAAAAGTTAGACAACATTTTTACTTATCAAATTTGCAAATTAAAATGTTTAAAACGTTTTGTGGGTAAGAGCGTGGGAACGCAGAAAACTCACACGCAGCTAATGGGTCTGGCTTGATGTCTGCAGAAGGCAATTTTGCAATATTGTCAAAAAGTAAAATTCTTATAACTGACTTCTAGAAAATTTCTTGCATGTAATTGGGCATGTTCAAAGACCCTCATTGTATTCTCTATAGTAACAAAAGGAAAACAATGTAGTTGTCTGCAACAGGAGAATGAGTAAATAGTATTATGAAGCTGGTTAAAAAGAAATATCTGCTCTGTATGTACTGATTTGGAATTATGTCAGTGATATAATCTGAAGTAAGAAAAAACATGATGCTCTTAGTGTAATAGCCAATCGTTTGTGAAAAAACAGTAACAGTCACACACAAACATGTTCTTTTTCATTTGGATAAGTATCTAGTAAAAGCAGTGGTCTTCAGAAAAAGGGAAGAGTAGGAAAGAAATCTTTTACTATTTAAAATTTTAATATATCAATTTTATATATTTCATAGTCACACATATACACTAATTTTATGTACAAAGAAACATTTAGTATTTAGTATACACAAATAGTCTTAGCATAAAATGCCCTTTCCAGTGTCTTGGGCCAGTTTTAATAATTATACTGTATTATATGTGGAATCTAAAAGAAAAACAAAACAAAACAAAAATCATAGATACAGAGAACAGATTGGTGGTTGCTGGAGGTAGAAGGTAAGCAAAATGGGTAAAAGGGGTAAAGAGGTATAAACTTCCAGTTATAAAATAAGTCCAGGTGATATTATGAAAAACATAGAAAGTATGGTTAATAATGCTGTATTGTGTATTTGATGGTTGCTAAGCAAGGAGATCTTAAACATTTTCATCAGAAGAAAAAAATTGTAACTATGTGTGATAATGGGTGATATTAGATTCATTATGGTGATCATTTCAGGTATACAAATATTAAACCATTATGTTGTACACCTGAAACTAAATTATTTATACCAATGCTATCTCAATAAAAGTAAAACTGTAAAAAATAATTACACTGTAAGTGTGTACCCTCTAAATCTATAGATTTGAAACTCTGAATCAGAGATTATTCAATCTCTGAATTCAATGAGCAATAACAATCTGCTGATTGGAAGAACCACACACACCCTTTAATTAGAAGATAAATATTAAAAGAAATTGGTGAATTATTTATTTGGCGCATAACTTCTATCTTTCCTACACCTGCCTTCCCCAATCCTTATTGAAGGAACAAAAAAGAGTTACAGAAAAGAGACTTAAAACCATTTCTTATATAAGGTGGATATTGCTAGAAAATCCAGAACACGGCATTTTTACACAAATAATAATATTTAGAAGGACAATCTAATATTTAGTTTATGACCCCCTTTTACTCACTTATAAATGGTTACACATGAAGTCGTCAGTCCTAGCACCTTAAAAGACATTACTTTTGTGCTGTGGGTGAGGCACCACTGCACTTATGTCTTCTTATGTGCTTCATAGGTAACAAATAGTTTACAAGAGTTTAATCTTCTACATTCTATCTTGATTTATAAAATCACTTTTCTAGTTACTTTTTAAAATTTAATCTTTATTATATATTTTTCCACTACCATTTTGCCTCCTTATAACCCCCTCTCCCCAGCAATCGCCACACCATTGTCCATGTCCATGAGTCCTTTTTCCTTTTTGCTCAATCCCTCTCTCTCCTAACCACCCCACCACTAGCTGTCATCAGTTTTCAACCTATGAGTCTGTCTCTGTTTTGCTCTTTAGTTCAGTTTGTTCATTAGATTCCACATATGAATGAAATCATATGGTATTATAAAAATGTCTATTGTCATTTTAAATACCACATTATATGTGTTAGTTAATTGGGTGACTACTTCATGTTTTATATAGCTACTGATTAATTGTGTGATTTCTTCAACATGCCAAGGTAGGGAGAATTCTCCAAATGAAGGGAAAGTATCCTTTCTATGCCCATGCACATTCTCTTACTGAAATATTTGGGCAGACTGTGTGGTCAGGTGATGACAAAAATGTCAATGAAAGAAAATTCAAACTTCTTTCTTTCCCCAGCTTTATCTTTAGAAGGAAGTACAGTACACTGAATTCAGATCATTGTTTCTTCTAGTATGTCTTGGGGTCTTTCTTTATTCCATTACTTTTCCATCTAAAGTCTTTCCTAATTACATTTAAGAATAAGATCAAAAAGTCACAGATTTAGGAATCTACCTTGTAACAAACCAACAGTACAAGAAATGTGTGTACTAAAATAATCATTTAAACAGTATTAATAGGGGCAAAACCCGAAAAAAACCTATATGCTCAAGAAACTGGGGGGAAATGGTGATACATTTATATGGTGAAAAATTATGAAATATTAAAAGGATGTCAGATCTGTATCCACAGATCCAGGGAGCTGTCCATAATGTATTGTTATTAAATACATGTATAAGCATCTCATTCTTATAAAAACAAACTTCAACCAAAACCGGACTCTATGAAATATGTGTGCAAGTACATGTTTATATGGCCATAGAAAGGGGAAATGTAGAAGAATCCACACTAAGCCACTGTCACCTGTCACTGGTGGAAGCATATCAGTTGGGTTGCTTTCAGCTGCAGGTCACAGTGATCTTGATTAAAATTGATTTTGAAAGTGGAGAAGAGATTGGAGTGGAAATCTGCTTCAGAAATCTGGCCCTAGGGCGATTTTAGGCCCAGTGTCTCCCTGGCTCTGCTCTCTGAGATTTCCTTGGCTGCTGCCTCTCCGAAGGCTGTGAGCACTGCCTTTGTCCTCTTTCTGCCTCCTTCACGCGAGCTGTTGTAGTGCGTTTCATAGCCACAGGCCAGGGCGACTGTCTAACTTACCTCTAAACTAGGAAATTTTGGACAGTGAAAGGCAGTGCTATTAATTCCCTTTCCTGAACAACAAGCCAATGTTCAAGCAGTCCCAGTGAAACTGGTCACACTTTACACATCACAACGCCAAAAGGAGGAGAAAGGTGACATCTTCTGCTGGCTTTACCATAAGAGAGAGAATTGATTTTTTGAAAAGCCCTAAATGAAGTTCCTCTCCAGACTCACTGGTCTGAACTGGGCAATGTTGCCATTTGTGATCCAAATCCTGGGACTGCAGGAATGTCAATGCTGACTGGGTTTTTGAACCTCTCAGTCACTGCGTGGAGAGATAAATCACCTTAGACCAGCAGTTTTCAAAGTGCACAGGTAGGGTTTATTATTGCTGTTTTAAATGATTACTAAATGTTTTTAAAATTTCTGATTTAGTTGTTAATGTAGTAAATATCAGTAGATATAAACCAGACAAAAACTTTTTGGAATCCTTAATAACGCCAAGAGAAAAAGGGGGTCCTAGACAAAAAATTTGGAAACCTGCCTTAGACCAATATGCAGACTTCTGAGGCTTGTGGTGGGCTATTAGAGGGAACAAGATGTAACTGAATAAAATGAGTGGTCAATCAGAAAGACCTAAAAGGGAATGGATATTGAATAGACAGTCAGTACCATTCACCACAAGCAGAAATGAAGAGGTCAAGTTGTCTTATTTTATCAATTTTACCCTCTTGTTAAGCTGTCTCAAATGAGCATGTACTATTTTCCTACCTCTGTAAAATGGATTTAATTAAAATAATTAAAAGTAATATTAATGAGTAATTTTCGGTCAGCAGAACAAGACTCAGTTAATCTTCAACCGTGACGAAGAACTTTTCTCAGTAGCAATGGATGAAGAAAAAAGAGTTAATTTGATTGTTATATTGCCCCAATAATCCTTATCCCAGGCATTTTAATATAATGTTAGTAAAAACTACTACATTTTAATTTCTACATAGTAATGGTGATAGTTACTATAGATTTAAAGTGAATTCTGTCTCTGAGTTTAAGTGTGGATACCCAGAAAATTTTATTTAGATTCTTTCGAGAAGATAAAACAAACAGTACAGTTTATTTCTAGAATTTTTAATAATACTATTTGAATGTTGCTTATTTAAAAATTAACAAAAATATTATTTTATTTTGATTATATTAAATTAGTTTTTCCAGCTGGCACTGTCTGTGTTTCTAGCTTGATTTTTAGAATAAAGTTCTAAAAATAAATGTCAGAAAATTTGGAAGGAAAAGTAGTTAGAAATTATTGAATGTTTCCTTCTCATTATTAAAGATAGAAATTGAATTTTGTCAAATAAGGTCATATTGATATTTTTTCTTCCAAATTAGCAGATTTCATACTTTTAAGTTATTCTTGCTTTCCATGTTTGAATCATACTTCATTATTTTGTAACATACCTTAAATGCAATATTAAACTCTTTGTTAATATTTTATTATATAATTTCTACATTTATTTCCAAAACACAAAATACTCTACGGCTTGATCTTCAGTATCTAACATTGTCAAGTTTAATTTCAATATCATACTTTGTGAAATAGAATTCAGAAGGTTTTCTTTTTATTCTCTGTGTTCTGAAAAAGTACATATATACATGTTTATTTATGAAACAGGAAGATTTATTTGTTTGCAAAACTATCACGTAGAACTTGCCACATGCCAAACACTATTCTAACTAAGCATTATACAAATACTAGCTTTTTTAATACTCATAACAACACTATGAGGTAGGTATTACTATTATTCCTATTTTATAGATGAGAAATAGAGCCACAGAAAAATTAAGTAACTTGTCTAAGATAACACAGCTTATAAAATGCAGAATTATAAGGTCTGTCCAGAGAGTATCCAACCATGGAATATGAAAAATAAAGACATTTGTTGAAGAAGATACAAGATACAAGAAACATTGTACGTAAGACAATGACTCCTTAGTCCTCTTCAAAGTAGGCACCTTGGGACCTAACACAGTTCTCCGATCTTTGTTGATGATATCCTATACACACTCACCATTCTCAGGTGTTCAGCTTGTTGCAGGCTTTCCAGAACATGGATTGCTTTCAACAGATTCTTGACCATTTTTTAAACATTTATGCCACATTTTTATTTGTGTTGCACCCGTGCATCATCCCAAAAACCTTCTGTATCATCCAAATAGTTTCCACAGAGGAATGTATGGTTCACGCATATGCGTTCCAGCCCACTCTCTTTGGTTGCCAGTTTACATCGATGCCTTGCAAACCATTCTCATTTTATTAACGACTGGACTTTTTCTGGACAGACCTTCATAGGTAGAATTCGACTGTCTAAAGTCACGAGACTTTTCTGGTCCAAGAGTTCATGCAGAATCCATCCTCTGAGGTAATTTGCACTGTGGGCTTCTTTTTGTAATTCATTTTTTTTTTCAATTTAATGATACTGGTCCTGTTATTTCTTACCATATGTATTACACAGTAGGAGTACTTACTTACAATAATGAAGTGACTGACACATATTTGTTATCAAAAAGCAATTTGGGACACAGTTATAAATACTTAATTTATGGATTGACTCAACACCTTGCCATCTTTTAGCCTACCTAGTCTTTCTTGGATTAATAAAATTTACATTCTTGGGGTCAAAATCCATAGTTTCAGGATATCCTCAGCCATTTGGTTCTGCTGCAGGGTCAAGTTAGACTGGAAATAAGGCAACATTAATTCAAAGAAACTTCCTTTGCCTCATCTACCTCCGAAGGCCTCCATTTGTAAAGAGTACAGATAGAAATCCCTACTGGATCCTTTCCATGCCAGCAACCTGAGGCTGCTCTGTAGTATCTTCATTTTTTAAAACAGGGAAAAAATACCTGTCTGCCCACTCATAGGAGTGATTTGTAGATTTAATGAGATTACATCAAAGTACTTTATAAGCTACAAAACATAAGCTTTATAATGATAGCTACTCAAGTCAATGCTACAATTCTAGGAAGAGTAGCAGAAGCTTTACATGTATAATAGTATCTCTTTTAATCCTTAACACAATCCTGTACAGTTATTATAATTACATTCAGTGTATAAATGAGTTAATAGAAGCTCAAAGAGGTTGGTTGATTTGATTTGCTAAGATCAAATAGTTGGAAAGGGGAAGAGTCAATTCAATCTTACTTCTAAACAGAGGCTTTTCTTCCTTCTCTGCTCAGAACTAGCACATTATCTCTTGCCTTACAAATGGGGGCAGGGGGAGGGGATCACTGAATAACCTGCCCTTGCAGCAAAACTAACATAACACTCCGGTAAAATCTATGCTTGTGTTTTAGAACAGATCACCTTAAAATCCATGGGCTTCATACATTGTTTTTATATATCAAATATAAGGTGCAAAGTAATAAATAATTTTTCAGAAGCAAGAAGGATACAATATGCCATCCCAGCCAGATTCAAACTTAGATTTTTTTTCCTCAGTTCTGTTCTACCCATATTATCACACATATACACAAATCAAAAATGACATGAAACAGGAATAACGTAAGGACTTACTTTGCTTTTGGAAACAGTTGAGAAACAACAGAAAATTAAAAGGAGAAAAACATTTTTTCACAGTAGCTAATATGACTTCCTTAGAAGACATATTATTATAACCTTAATACAGCCATATTTTTACTGTTTATAAAAATCAAGTCTCCTAGTAAAAATGGTATTTTACTCCACTAATTTTTAAATTTCATCACTAAAGTAATACACAGCAATTTATAACCTCTCAGAATTCTCTGCATAACAGATGCTAGTCACTGGAATGAATAATTGCTCAGAAAAGCAGCACTGCCTAAATTGTGATGTGATTTGGTGTTCAGTATTCTGGTTTTCCAGTAAAAGCTTTTCATGAGCAGAAGCATGGGACCCCTTATGCCTTCATCGATCAAGAGGACATTTCTGAGCAGCTTCTGAGTGAACATTTCTTAACAGATTCATCACAGATCTGGAGTCTTCACTCCTCATAATGGCACTGCCAGACACATTGATGTTAGCTCCTGCCTCTGCACATTTATGGATAGTGTCAAGATCTACTCCACCGTTGACCTCTATGTCCAAAGATGGGAACTGGGTCCTCAACCAGTGAAACTTTGGCATCATATCTTCCATGAATTTCTGGCCTCCAAACCCAGGTTCACCTGTCATACCAAGGCCATATACTCAATTGTAGTTCCTGGTTTGATGGCAAGGTCAACCTTCATCCCATTCTCCCAAATGCCTTTAATCAAAGGCCCTGCGTTCTCAGTAGCCTTGAGATGAAAGGTATTCCAATTAGCTCCTGCTATAGCCATTGGTTTTACCCACTGTTTCGGCCTCCATACCGTCATGTGCATGTCAAAGAAAGGACCCTGGCCGAGCCGCTTTCAGAGGCTTTCTACCACCTGGTGACCAAAGGTGATGTTGGGAACAAAACGCCCGCCCATTACACCCCAGTGCAGATAATCAGCCCCAGAGTCCAGCATTGGGAGGCACTGGGCCCCTAGATTGGCCAGGTTGCTGTTGAGGATGAACAGGGCAATCTTGCTGCCAGACGCCATGGTGCTGGTTTCCAAGAGCAAGTTGTAATTCATTTTTTGATACCTTTTAAAAGTCTCCCATGATCTCCATGATTTCCTTCCATGAATCAAAATAATTAACTCATATGACAAGCTTAATTACTTTGAGTTCTACAAAGCCTTTGCCTGGCTAATGAGCAGATGAACAGTGTGATAAAAATATAAGCACCATTTTTTCTTCTGTCAGAAAGTTACTGCGGAGGACTTCCTATGACTCAGACATTGATTTTGATGAAGGACATATACTAGTGACCAATTGCAAGAAAGATGACATTTCTGTCCTCATAGCAATTACATTTAAATGGGGAAATAGCCAGTACACTAGGTCAAGTGGTGGTGCTAAGAGAAAAATAAAATAGGACAAGGAGACATGAAGTGTTAGGGGAGGGGTGGACTATTTTAGAAAGGATGTCGGGGGAAATCAGCATGAAGCAATGGAGCCAGCCATGTGGATGGGTGTCTGAGGAGGGCACTGTACCAGCAAGGGAAAGGACTTTGACAGGAATGTGCTTGAAGCACATTCTAGAAACAGGAAAAAGGACAATATGGCTGGCACAGAGTGACAAAGGGGAGCATGTTCAAGGGTGTGGTTGGGATGTTTCTGGGGCCAAGTCATATAAAGCTTCGTAGGCCACAGTAAGAACTACTTTATCCAATTAAGTTGGAAAGCCATGGAAAGATTTTGAGCAGAATGGCAGGAGATGACTTACATATACAAAGAGGTCATTCTGATTGCTGCGTGAGGAAGAATCTGTGGTGGAGACAGGGTGGAAACAGGGAGACCAAAGTTGATATCGCAGTTTTTGAGGAAATAATTGATATAAATAACTTGATAGAGGTGGATGTGGTGAAAAGTATTTCAATTCTGGATATTTTTAGAAGGTTGATTCTGACTCTTCTGTCTCTTCCAGTTTTAAGGACTCTAGTGATTATATTGGGTGCTCCCCCTCCAGATAATCTAGGAAAATCTCCCTGTGTCACGGTCACTTGATTAGGAATTTATTTCCATCTTCAGTATTAACTCCCTTTGCCATGTAAGGTGATATATTCACTCAGTATCAGGAATTAGGATGGGGATTTTGAGGAAGGACGTTATTCTGCCTACCACAGATGCCTGTTTGACAACCAAATGGAACTACAATAAAATAATATATACCTTTTATTTTCTTCCAAAATAAATATATAAAGAAGCAAGATGAAGCATTAAGTAAAAATAAATGTTGTTCTATAAAAATGCAATATTCAAATCAACTCTATATAAATTTTAATTCTAAAACATTTAGAAATACAACAGTTGGCTTAATAATTATTACATCCTTACATATCTTTATAATATTCTAATGAGTACAAATGTAGTAATCAAATTCTGTGCTAAGTGTTGCTCACTCAGTTAAGCTTTTAAGCTTTTTTTGAGGAAGAAATTAAAATAAAGCCTTTAATTCTTTTGTCACAAAATTGAAAGCAGTGCATTGTTACGTTTAAACTGCTACTTTTAACCAAGTATATGAATTAATCATAAAAAGGACACTAAAAAATAGTTTTACTCATTAAATGAAATACTAATTTAATATTATGATTACACTGCCATTAACATGCATATGCATATAAATACATTGATATATATACACACAGATACATATAGGTTAATGTATGTTAACTATATGCATAATTTACTATATGCGTAGTTGCTTACTCATATTGTATAAGTACCATTTTCATGTCACTAATATTCTCTATACCATCATGTTTAATGGTATCATAGTACTCCTCAGAGTCATAACTTATCTAATTTTCATTATTAGATATTTGGACTTCTAATTTTACTTTAAGTATAAATGGCATGAAAAACTTGTATTGAAATCATTGCATAAATCCAGTGACTGAGTCTTTGGATAAATTCCTGGGAGAAAAATTGTTGGGATAAAGGATATATGTAGTTTAAGTCTTCCAATGTGAAATAATAATTTTAGAATTTGATACCAGTGCCTCAGTCAATTTAAATAAATCTTAGTTTAAAAAGATGCACTTGATTTGACATCAAGTTCTCATTTAGAAAATTTGAATAAGGGCATAACGGTCTTTGAATTTTAAATTGTGAAAATCATTAGTACATCAGCAATAATAATTATTAGCATCACAAGGAAGAGTTCAGTGAGCTTCTTTGCTCTACTGTCAACCAATGTGAAGCACTATTTTCAGATTCATATTGAGAAGAAATATTGGCACTTTTCTTTCCTTCCATTATCAATAATAACAAAAAGATAAAAATATACAAAACAGTAATATTAGTAAAAATGGTAATTATTGAATACGTGAATACTGTTTTTTTAATAGAGTGTGCTAAGTAACTATGTTGACTAGCTTATGTAATCTTCACAAAAGAGCTATAAGTTAGATAATATTATTACTCCCATTTCACAGATGTAAAAACCAAGGCTTAGAAGGGTAATACTTGGTTCATAATACCTGGTTAGTAGTGGAGATAGGATTCAAAATCAAGTCCTTCCGACACCAGAGTCTGATCTCCTACAGCAAAATACTGTGCTTCTTTGATATTCTCCCACAGCTACTAGTAGTCATATCATCTTTTTGTCATTCATTTGAAGATTATTTAGCGCCTGCTATGTGCCAGGCACCCTGCTAGTTACTCGGAGACTGTAGTGAACATAACACACAGAGCCACTTTCCTTATGGAGCTTACAGTCTTCTAGAGAAGGAACTTACTACCCAGCCGGTAGTCACACGGAAGCATACTGAGTGTTCTATTGGGAGGATGACAGGTGCTACATAACTGTGTGTTCTCTTCACCACAGTATTTTATGCTTATTTTTATTGGTCTTATTACACTGAAAAATAGGTATGTATGTATATGCTGGTTTTCTTCTTTAGACTATGAACCCTCTGACAGTTGACATCTTTTATTTGTTATCCTAGAACCTCACATAGTTTCAAGCACATAGTAGATGCCTAGTGAATGTTTTTAAATGGTTGATGGTTTATAACTAGTTTCTAAGTAGGTAAGCAATTTTTCAGTCCCTCTTCTTTTACTCTCAATGATATGTTAACATGAAAATGTTAATTATGTGACTTTTGCTAATCAACATAATTTCTTAGAATTAAAAATAATGCACTTCATTCACTCTCATTCAACAAATACTTTGTTCACATTTCACAAAAAAGATATCACTTTATGTATAATAGGAAGGACAGAAATGAATTAGGCACTGAACTCACATTCAGGATTTTGAGTCCAGTGGAAAAAGTAAGAAAATATCATAACAGAATATCCAGCTAACCATTCAGGAAATTTGAGTGTGGGTGCATGCACATGCTCGTGCTTTTGTTGTTATTGTTGCAAAAAGCTCGACATCCATCCTTGGAAAATATGTCTTGATTGGAAGAAGTGGGAGAGTGACTCATTCTTCAAGAGAGGTGGCTAGGCCTTCCTTTCAGTCCTTTTTAATGATCATCCAACTTTGCAGATGAATCACCAGCATGTAGAAGAACGCGTTGTGTCGGATGGCTCTCCAGGACACGTGGAACATACAGTTCTCAGGTTCTTTGTGGGTGGGTATTTGGGCCCACTTGGATCCAGCAGCTCTGCTGAGAAAAGGCCTAAGGCAGTGATGTCTGTATGGGTACCTGGAAGGACTAGGTATTAAATCTCAGGTCTTGGGCACCTGGATAAGGGTAAGTCATAACTAAGCTGATAATGAGGGAATAAAATCACACTCACAGCCACCCGTCTTCAAAAGACCACACTGCCCTAGACAGAGACCCCATGCGAAACAACAGCAATTGGCAGAGGCATGAGGATCCCAGCAGCTCAGTGGCAGCGCTGTATACCAGCCAGTGACCGCAGAGCAAAAGGAGAGATGCCCGGATTCTTCCAAAGCAGAGCCTTCAGAGGCTCAGGGCTCTGAAAAGTTTAAGAAGCCCTCACTCGCTTAACTTATATATAAATCAAAGTCAACATAATACTAAATTAAACCATAAAGTGTAAAGCTTGTACGTGTGCTCACCTTAAAATCTTTCTATATTTTCAGACTTAAAAAATAAGAAAAAAAGTGAGCTTTTCTCATCTTGTTGATGCCTTTATTTTGCTGGTGGTCTAAGCCTTTGTTCACTTTATGGAGTGGGTAAGCACTAGCTCTTCCTGTCTTGAGTAGGGAAGACCAAATTTTCTGGACTTGTTTTCCTGGATGATGTCAGTTGACAAATAGGTAGCATCAAAAATACAGTTCTGATCCCTGGCCAAATAGCTCAGTTGGTTAGAGCATCGTCCTGATACACCAAGGCTGCAGATTCCATGCCTGGTCAGGGCACGTGCAAGAAGCAACCAATGAACGCATCAACAAGTGAAACAACAAATCGCTGTTTCTTTCTCTCTCCCCCGTCTCTCTTTCCCACTCCTTCTCTCTCTCTCTCTCTCTCTGAAAGCCAATAAATAAAACTTTTTTTAAAAAAAAGAATACATTTTCTAGTCTTCCTGCTAATGTAGAGAACTATTCCAAGTTTTTAGAACATAATTTTAATTTAATTTGAGAAATAAACAGTATGACCTTATTCACACCCTGAATTGTGTGAAATAATACATCATTGTAACAGCTAAAACATAAGGGAGGGGGTATCAAGAAACATATAAGAGATTTAAACAAATTATGAATGGAGGCTGAGAAAGTCGGAGATAATTACATTAGGAACCTGAAAGGATTTTGGAGATTTTTATCTAAATTTTAAGGGCAATGGAATAACAGATGTAGGGAATAACTTTTAACTGTATTGCTGAGAGAACCTAAGGAAGGAACTAACTTGAAAGTTGGCCCCCACCTTTCAGGATCCAAACTTCTCTGAAGGGAGTGCAGTTATGCCCCCTGGACAGTGAAGTTTGTTGACTACTGCAGGCAGGAGCTATGAAGAATAAAACCACACACTTGGGGATACCACAGCACCTTTCAGAGAAGTTGCCAACTGGGATACTAATGAGGCTCACCGGGAAGATGCCCATGGCTGTACTGGCAAAGCTCTTTGGAACAGTGTGCGGTATTGAGCCCCGTCACAGCAATGGTAAAAGAGCTGCCCTACCTGGGAGAAAGGTCGCTGCCTGCTGGCCTGAGGCCAACCCTTGGCAGCTGACTTATTGGAGTAAGAGATACAGTACCACCAGGTCAGGGAAGAAAACCCCTCTTGCAGTGTACCTTCCTCTCCCCCACACCCAGTATCTGCAACTAACTGGGTATTGTGCCAACCATCAAGACAGAGCACGAACGATGGATTTGGAGCTAAGAGGCAGTGGACTGATAATTGGCACAAAGGCTGTATGCGTGTATATCTCAAAATGGTTGAACAATCACCCGTGTTCCATTTATCTTCCGGCTATGAGGTTTCAGGATAAAAGCTATCTGAGGTGAGCTGAAAATCTGTTTTCCAATTATCTCAATGATGCACATACAATTTATATGTATACTCCTTTTATCCACTCAGTAAGCGTATTTCTAGGATTTCTCCATGGGGCTGAGATAGTTATATTTTACTGGATTGAGGCAGTGGCATGGGAACTGAACTTACTTTAGTTTTTATAATTATTCTCTGTTTTCCTGGACTATATTACTTGTAAATTGCACCTACTAACTTGAATCTGTTGTATACTTACCCTGAATTCCTGGTGGTTTGGGCTAATGGTACTCAGGAAATATTTGTTTTTAATTGTATTGGATCCAAATGAGGAGCAAGTGGTGAAGACTACAGCGTTTGGAGCCAGACAGACCTGATCTTTCACTGAAGTTCTGTGTGATCCTGAGTACATTATGTAATTTTTCTTAGGCATGTTTTTCCCACCCATGAAGACTATAAAACCTATCTAGTCTGGTTACTATAAGGATTAAATGAGACTGACTCTAAAGGGTTTAGCCTAGCACTTAAGTCCTCAACAATTGGGAGCTAGTATTAATAGAGGACATTTCAAGTTTTATTGATTCTTAAAATAAATAGAAAGATGACAGACATTTCAGTGTAATCTCCGAGGTGTGCTTCCCTAAAATAAGATTTTGTAAAATAAAAGAGCAAAGACACAAGGACCTCAGGAAGAGAACTGAATCCATGATGAATGAATACCAAGAATAGGAAGATCATTGTACAAAGGTAATAAAAACAGGAAATTTAAAAAAGGAATAATCAGACCCTGTTTGCATTTCATCAGACTGTGCTATAGGCCAAATCTGTTTTACTGTCTCATTTATGTGACTGATGGTGTGACAACTTATTGAGCTGATAAATTGTTTTCAGTTATTTAATCACAGTGCAATCATCTTACTGTATTTCCACTCCCCTAATTTGAAACAGACTTAACCCCTTCATCCATACGGTTTCCTGCATATGCAATGCCAGTGAGCAGGCTGGGCTATCCCCTTCAGATTGTTTGTCCCAACCAGACTTTTGGAGACAACGGCATGCTTATGTCACAAACCACATCTGTCATGGCAGGATTTGTGTTTTTCCTCAGGTTGATATTATCTGATGGAGGCACCAGGTCTCCCTTCCTTAAAAGCAAGGATACCAGTTTAGAAAGAGGTGCCTTAAAGATCAAAACCTGGTCTGTGTCAGTGACATGTGGGTTTGTGAATTGGCAATGGCAGTGTCAAATCTCTCCTAAAGCAAGGAAGTAGCGTTTGACTAATAGAAAGGGAGCACGAGGCATCGTTGGCCCCAATTAGAGACACAAGTTTTACAAAGTCACCGTGTTCACTGGCAACATTTTATGAAGTATAGAATGTTAGAAAAATAAACTAGGAAAAAACAGGCAGGATGGGAATTACAAGTAGATATGCAACTTCAGAGAGGAAGTCACAAAAAAGTTGCCTTCTCTCAGCTTTCACTTTGGAGATTCTTTTGCTCTGGAGAGGATGGATATTTCTAATTTTTAACTGGGATAACAAGTAAGCAGGAGCTGAGAACTGAAATTCAAACTTGGTAAGATAATAATGATAATAATAATTCTTATTCTTATATAGAGACTTTAATAATTATTATTATTTGAGGCTTTAATAATACCAATAATATTAACTAACATTTATTTGTACTTATTTTATGCTAGAAAGTCATATATGTAAATCCATTTCATCTTCATTAAAGAACTTTTCACTAATTAGTTACTCATTAACATATCGAACAAACATTTGTTTAATACCTGCTCTATTTCTGACCCACAGCCCCATTTGTTTTTCCTAATGTTGGGAGGTAGGTATAATTATCACTTTGCAGATCCTTGAAGAAGTTAAGTAGTTTATTCAGGCCTTGAAGCTAGCGTGGTAGAAGTAGCTTTGAAATTCGTGTCCGCCTCAGACTCCTTCCTTTATTCCTGCACTACCTCTCAACCTATGTCCCTCACTCTTTGTTTAAGCAACTTATCAATAACCCCTTGGGAAATTTTCTACCTCTCTCAGGCTCGGTTTACTTATTTGTTTCTTCTTCTTCTCCTCCTTCTCCCTCTTCTTCCTCTTTTTCATCCTCATCGTGATCACCATCATCATCATATAGGCCCCATGGGCTGTTGGGAAATTAACTGAGATATAGTATTGCATAACTTTAGAATACTGACCTACACTTAAGAACATTCAGGTTGAATCAAGCCAAATGTGTTTCTTTTTATGTTATTGACCTCAATTCACTTACAGAATGTAATAATTTTGTTCTTTGTTATCAGGACTTAGGTAATACATAGTCCAATATTCAAATAGTTCAAAACCTAGCAGAAACATGCAGAGAAATATGCAGGATTACACTTAAAAAACCCAAAAACTTAGTAATTAAGAACCAATTCTCTTTCATATAAGCTTGCTTTCCAACTCCAAATTGCTTGATTATTCAGAAAACCTTGTCCAATTTGAGTCCCTGACATTTCTTCTTCTGTTGCCTGCCATCCAGGTAGGTTTTATTAAAAAAAAAAACCCTCAGAAAATTGTAAGACACTAAAAAAAGAAATTCAAGAAGATACAAATAAGTGGAAGCATATACTGTGTATGTGGTATAGGGAGAATTATCATCATTAAAATGTCCATATTACCCAAAGCAATCTATAGATTCAATGCAATTCTATCAAGATACCAATGGTATATTTCTAGAACTGGAACAAATATTCCAAAAATTTATATGGAGCCATAAAAGACCCTGAATAGCCACAACAATATTAAGAAGGAAGAACAAGGTTGGAGAAATCATGCTACCTGCTACCAAACTATACTACAAGGCCATAATGATCAAAACAGCATGGTACTGACATAAAAACAGACATTTGATCAATAGAACAGAATAGAGATCCCAGTAATAAACCCACCCATTTATGGTCAATTAATATTTGACAGAGGAGGCAACATAAATGGGGGTAAAATAGTCTCTTCAATAAATGGTGTTGGCAAAATTGGACAGATGTGTAAAAAAAAAAAACTAAACCACCTTCTTACATTATACACAAGGAAAAACCCAAAATGGTTAAAAGCTTAACTGTTAAACTCAAAACCGTAAATATTCTAAACAAAAGCATAGACATAAAATCTCAGACATTTCCTGAGGCAATATTTTTTCTGATATGTTGCCTTGGGCAAAGAAAACAAAACAAAACAAAAAACAAATTAGACTACATCAGACTAAAATGTTTAGGACAGCAAAGGAAATTATCAACAAAAATGAGAAAACAACCCACTGAATGGGAGAACATATTCACCAATGATGTATCTGACAAGAAGTTACTATACAAAATTTATAAAGAACTTATAAAAGTCAACACCAAAAAAAATCCAATTTAAAAAAATGGGCAAAGAACCTGAATAGACGCTCCTCCACAGAGAACATACAGGTGACTAATAGACATATGAAAAGATGCTCAGCATCACTAATTATCAGAGAAATGCAAATTAAAACCACAATGAGATACCACCTCGAACTTACCAGAATGGCTATTATCAATAAATCAACAAACAACAAGTGTTGGTGAGGATGTGGAGACAGGGAACCCTCATACACTGTTGGTGGGGATGCTGACTGGTACAGCCAACGTGAAAAGCTGTATGGAGTTTCCTCAGAAAAATTAAAAATGGAACTGCTTTATGACCCAGTGATTCTACTTCTGAGACTATACCCAAAGAAACGTGAAACACTAATTTGAAAGAATATATGTACCTCTGTGTTTATCGCAATGTTATTTACAAAAACTAAGATCTGAAAATAGCCCACATGTCCATCAGTAGATAAGTGGATAAAAAAGTTGTTGTATACTTACATAGTGGAATATTACACAGCTGTAAAAAAAGAATTTTTACCTTTTGTGACAGCATGTATGGGCCTGGAGAATATTATGCTAAGTGAAACAAGCCAGTCAGAGAAAGACAAATAACTTGTGATTTTACTTACATGGGTAATCTAATAAACTAAATAAACTGATAAGATAGAAACAGATTCATGGGTCCACAGAACAGACTGAAAACTGTTAGGGTGGAGGGACAGGGTTAGGAGACTGGGTGAAAAAGGTGAAGGGATTAAGCAAAAAAAAAAAAAAAAAAGAAAGAAAAAACTACTCAGACTTCAGGCCCAGAAGGAGGGGTAGGTAGATATACTTTGCCTCCTCGCACAACCAAAGGAGGACAACAGCAAATTTAAAAACAAAAACAACCAGAACTTCCAGAAAATTGAACTGTATTGAAGTCTGACAACCAGGAAGTTAAAGAAGAAACATTCATCCAGACTAGTAGGAAGGGCAGAGACAGAGACGGAGACAGGAAGCCTGGGCAGAGGGGACGTGGCAAGACAGCAGATAGAGGACAGGGCAGGCAAGATGGCAGCTGGTGGTCCCACACTTGTGTGCGGATAAACCAGGAGGAACAACAGAGGAGTGAGACAGATTGCACAACCCAGGGTTCCAGCAAGTGAAAAGAAGGCCTCAAAAGCTCTAGCTGTAAAAACCGGTGGGGATTGTGCCAGCAGGACAAACTCTCAGCCTCACAGGAGAGTTCGTTGGAGGAGCCATCAGGGTCCTCAAATGTACAAAAAGCCACCCACCCAGGAATCAGCACCAAAAGAGACCAACTCGCTTGTGGGTAATGAGGGAAGTGACTGAAAGAGAGCTAACTAAGAGAACTAACTAAGTGGCATTGTTCCTGTTCAGACCCTCCCCCACATACAGCACCACAAGGCAGCGATGTGGGTTGCCCTGCTCTGGCAAATACCTAAGGCTCCAGCCCTTACATCCTAACAGGTAAGCCAGAGACCAAAAAAAAAAAAAAAAGGCCAAAATGAAAGAACAGATCAAAGCTCCAAAAATAGAACTAAGCAATGGAGAGATAACCAACCTATCAGATCCAGAGTTGAAAACACTGGTAATCTGGATGCTCACAGAAATGGCTGTGTATGGTTGCAAGATAGAGGAAAAAGTGAAGGCTATGCAAAGTGAAATAAAGCAAAATATACAGGGAACCAACAGTGAAGGGAAGAAAACCGGGGCTCAGGTCAACTACTTGGACCAGAAGGAAGAAATAAGCATTCAACCAGAATGGAATGAAGAAACAAGAATTCAAAAAAATGAGGAGAGGCTTGGGAACCTCTTGGACAACTTTAGACGTTCCAGCATCCAAGTTATTGGAGTGCAAGCAGGAGAAGAGGAAGAGCAAGAAACTGAAGACTTATTTGAACAAAAAATGAAGGGAGAACTTCCCCAATCTGGCAAAGGAAATAGACTTCCAGGAAGTCCAGGAAGCTCAGAGAGTCCCAAAGAAGTTGGACCCAAGGAAGCACACACCAAGACACATCATCATTAAGCCACCTAAGGTTAAAGATAAGGAGAGAATCTTAAAGGCAGCAAGGGAAAAGGAGACAGTTACCTACAAAGGAGTTCCCATAAGACTACCAGCTGATTTCTCAAAAGAAACCTTACAGGCAGGAAGGGTCTGGAAAGAAGCATTCAAAGTCATGAAAGGCAAGGACCTACATCCAAGATTACTGTATCCAGCAAAGCTATCATTTATATTGGAAGGGCAGATAAAGTGCTTCCCAGATAAGGTAAGGTTAAATGAGTTCATCATCACCAAGCCCTTATTATATGAAATGTTAAAGGGACTTATCTAAGAAAAAGAAGATCAAAACTGTGAACAATAAAATGGCAACAAGCTCACAACTATCAACAACTGAACCTAAAAACAAACAGCAAACAACTAGAACAGGAACAGAATCACAGAAATGGAGATCACATGGAGGGTTATCAGCGGGGATGCGTGTGGGGAGAATGGGGGAAAAGGTACAGGGAATAAGAAGCATAATTGGTAGGTACAAAATAGACAGGGGAGGTTAAGAATAGTATAGGAAATAGAGAAGCCAAAGAACTTATATGTACGACCCTGGGACATGAACTAAAAGTGGGGAATGCTGGTAAGAGGGGGGTGCAGGGTGAAGGGGAATAAAGGGGAGAAAAAAATGGGACAACTGTAATAGCATAATCAATAAAATATACATAAAAAGGAATTTTATCCATCCAGTTGATAGAATCAGCTAGTTATATAAATTACTGAGTAATGTACAGGTTTTAGAAAGGATTGAATTGAGCAAATGGTTTCCAGTGTAATGGTTTCGTTAGCTATGTAGCTGTTTGACTATCAAACCGATACTTTAGTTATACCATGATTGAGTTTGTAGTTCTATGTGGATATGGGTTATATGCCTGTAACTGAATATCAGTGTGAAAGGAAGAGATCACCATAGCTTTCCAAGAATTTAAAAACTGATAAACACTATAGGCCAATGGGTGTTTATAAAAAGCACAAATCCTGAAACATGGGCATCATTATGTTGAGAATGACTGTAAAACAAATTAAATTTTGGGGAAATTATTCAGGGTTGTAGAGTATCATGTTTTGGGCTTTTGATCAAAGCATATAAAGAATCCAACCCTTATAACCTATGTCATAGTTACTCAGTATCTCACTGTGGTGCCAGCTTTCAACAAGAAGTTGCTCTGTTCTTTGGTACAAAAATACTTTTTATGTTCCTAAGATATGCTGGAAGCACATTCTCTGAGTATTAGGTAAACACATATAGATTGCCTTTAACATGGATAGGGTCTCTATTACCTTAAAATTACCTAGGCCATGTTTCCTTAGATATTTTCTTTTCTTTTTCATAGAAACTTCAAAAACAAAAAACAAAACCTGTCATTTGAACAGTCCTAGTTGCTCAGCTTTCTTCCAGTTTCCATAAATTTACGCTGACCACACCCTCCAAAAACAATGCAGCTAATTGTCATCAGAAACCACTGGTAGAGATAAGGAAAGTTAGCTTTTCAAAATATCTTCAGCTTTTTTCTGTTGACATTCTCTGTATCTTCCTCTACCGAATGTTCTCTTCCAGAAAGTTACCATCTGATCAACAATGACCCTATAAGTTTACAATGTAATTATGATTCTCATTTATTACTACTGACAAGTCATACTGTAGACAGAGAAATAATAGAAAATAAATTGCATAAAACTAAAACCATAACTTTTCCAGAGATAGAATTATTGTGACACGTTTCTGTGTGTGTTCATAAGTGTGTGATATACAGATATTTTTATTATCATTCTTTAGCCCCCATGAATCAAATGGAGAAAAAATTTAAAACACCAGAAAGCCTTGAATACAATTTAGAAAAATAAATTATATTCACTTTTGAAGGTTCTGATGTCTTGTTATGCATTGAAAAAAGACATACTAGAGCCCTGGCTGGTATGGCTCAAAGGACTGAGTGAGCCTGTGAACCGAGGAGGGGTCTCCCGTTGGGTTCCTGGCCAGGGCACATGCCTGGGTGGTGGGCAGGGTCCTCAGTTGGGAGTGTGCAGGGGGCAACCAATCCACATTTCTCCCTCATGGCGGTGTTTCTCTCCCTCTCTTTCCCCCTTCCTTCCCTTCTCTCTAAAAATAAATAAACAATGCTTCAACATTTGGAATGTGGCTAGGGCAAATGAAGATGTATTGTAAGTAAGAAATATATATTCTGGGTTTCGGCTATTTAGCATGGAAAAAAGTGAAACATTAAGTTTTGGGTGTTGATTAAATGTTGAAATGATAATATTTTGGACATTATTAGGTTAAATAAAATAATTATCAAATTAACCATACCAGTTTCTTCTTTTTAATATAATTACAAGAAAATTTAAAATTTCATATATAGCTCAAATTGTATTTCCATTGGATTGCCCTGTATTTAAAAATTCATTTTGTTTGCACACAAAAACCTGAGGGGATTTAAGACAACTTTGGTATAAAAAATGATTAGAAGGAATTAGTGTATTCTGAATTATAAAATGTTTGCTGAAGGATGGTATTCTTGTAGAATCATGGATAAGTACATGTTGGTGATTTTATAAAGGTAGTGGATGTTGTGTTGACATGTAAAACAAGGATTTTCCTCCTTCGCCTAATTAAGGTATTATCTGGTACTGACTGTATTTAACCCCACCAAAGTGATGACCCGCTAGAATCCAAAGAACAAGAACAAATATTCATCTGTAAGTTTCAAAGTCTAGAACTTGGGGCATAAACAAAAGATTTAGCAGGACCCTAAGCAGTCTGAGTGAGTTTTTTATCTCTAAAACCAGGTAAAAACTACCCCAACTGGGGTCAGGGGTGGGGAGGGGAGGAAGATGTAAGAAAGTGTAGACAGTATCATATCCCTGCAAAAGGGCCTGTACCCTGCATTTCATGTAAGGCACCAACCTGGGAATTAAAAAATCCACCTACAGGGGACCTGAGTCTTATGCAAGCAAGAGGCAAGATCCCAGTGTTCTGACTTTAACCCAGCCTGGCACTGGAGCTGTAGGATAGACTAAAAAGAAGGCGGTTTATTTGAGAATGACCTTATTTAGCCCCACTGTATTTCCAGCGGCCCCCAAAAGTCATGAAAGAGAGCACCTGACTATTTCCCAAGAGAAGCAGGGAAATAACTGAGAGTCG
>PVJD01006696.1:0-94600 GCA_004026545.1 Mormoops blainvillei | reverse complement strand
TCCTATGTATAATGTTTCTTGTATCTTTTATGTTATTCAGTAAATGTCTCTGTTTTTCATAGTACATGGATGGGCACTTTCTGGACAGAGTTTGTGTTAGAGTAATTTATATTTCGTAGCTTTGGCCCTCTCTGATATTAGTATCCCTGACAAAGAAAGCACCAATCTTTTGAAGATATTAACCTATAAAATAATGAAAACTTTTGAGTCAGCACCAGTCAGTTTAAATTTCTCCTCCTTATGTGCACTTATTAAAAACTACCCTCTAGTAAATGAAGACAGAAAACAAATTTTTTTAAAACACTCACAAATATGAAAACTTAAATTTGTGATATAATATCCTGAAGCAAATAAAGCAGTATTTGGTGATAAATAATTACTTAGGGCCTGCTAAAGAGTGTTATTTTATACTGAATGTAAAGAACACCCTCTGAGAAAGATATGTTTGAATTCAGATTTGAAAAACAAAAAAGAGCCAGCCTTGTGAACACTGGCAGTAAGAATGTTCTAGGCAGAGGCAGCATGCTCATAAGAAAGTGCAAAGGTGGGCCAGTATAGTTGGAACAAAATAGGAGAGGGAGAGAGAGACAGAGAGAGAGAGGCAGAGAGAGAGAGAAAAAAGTCAGGGGGGCCAGCTCATGTAGGGCTTTGTGGGGATGATGAGATTAGATTTCATTCTAAGAACCATGCGAAGTCATTGGAGAGTGTCTTGACCAGCTTGGGTGGCTATCCCAAATAACCATGGACTAGGTGGCCTACACAACAGAAATTTCTATTTCACCACCCTAGGAGCTGAAAAATCCAAGATCAAGTTACCTGTCAACTCAGTTTCTGTTGTAGACCCTCTGTCATTTGCAGATGGCTGCCTTCTCACTCTGTGCTCACCTGGCAGAGGGAGGTCATCTCTCTTGGGTCTCTTTTTATAAGGACCCTAATCCCATTCATGGGATCTTCACCCTCATGACCTAATTACCACCCAAAGGCCCCACCTCCAAAAACTGAAACATTGGGTTTTAGGGCTTCACCGTATGAAATTGAAGAGACACAAACATTCAGTCCATAGCAGAAAGTGTTAAATTGTGGAATAATATAACTTTATTTGACTGCTCTATGGAAAAGGGATGGGTATCTGGGCAGGAGCAGAGTGGGCTAGAAGTGGAAGCAAAACAGGGAGACAAGTTCGACAATTTCCAGGTGTTTGGGCAGAGAAGATGGGTCTTGGTTTAAAGTGGGGTATAAGGATAAACTGCAAAGCAATTTTTACATAGTGCACAAGACTTAGATCTTCACTGATACATTAAGATTATTTTCTATATAAAGCATGCTTTGATTTTATTAGTATATTATTGAAGGGCATCATATAAAATTAGCACAAAGAAGACTTTTACAGTTGATAAGATCAAAGTGAAATTCAATTATGATCTTTGTATTACTTTGGGGGATCAAAAGCTAAACAATTCAGATTTATCCCAGCCTGCAAAGTAGAGCATTGCATGAAGAAGGCACATGTTTTATTGGACCTGGGAGCCTGATGGTAAATGAATAATATTCATAATAATAAAATATTCATATAGGCATCAGTATCCTATCATTCAAAGGCTCAGGAAATTATAGAGCAATGCTAATATATACTTTATTAAATAAAATACTTTATTTGCTAGGTCAGTTTATTTCTGTCTTTCAATTACCTACCTACATATAAAATTAAAAGAACTCCTTAAAATGGTGCTGGTTACTTTCTGGACCCCATTGCCAAAAGAACCCTAAGTGAACCAGATTAATTTCGCATGAGATTACTTAGTTCCAGCAGTTCAGCTTTTTTCGATATTTAACTCTAATTCATGTGAGTTACTTAATGTCTATGACAAGAGGTAAAGTTTGACAGGACAAAAGCATTTCTCTAAAAATGACTAATATCATTTAATTTCTCAAGACTCATTTTTTAAAGATACAAAAGGGAAGGTAGGTAACTTTAATAATTAATACTTTTATAATATTTTTGTAATTTATAGAAATTTCTAATTGCTCAGGGAAAAAAATGACCAACTACCTAAAACTGCCTTCTGTGATAACAGATAAATTCATAAACCTAAGTGGGTTTCTAAAAACCTATTGTTCATATTTCAGAACAGTTAGCCTGCTGTGTTGAAATGGTCTCTCTGTTAGAGAGAGTTAGCAGTTTTTAGACCTAAATAATTTCTGCTAAAACCTATAGAATTTGGCATGTAATTTTTCAATTCAGGAAGTCATTATTGTTGTGGTCTGGTGCTTGTGAGATTTGTTTTATTTTGTTTGTTTTGTTTTAGTGTAATGTTTAAGATAGTAAGAGCAGGGGGTAAAAAACAAACCTGAGAATAGTATCAGATGGTTAGTGCATGCCATGCACTATTTAAAGTGTTTTACATGTATTGATTGGTCTAACCCTTCCATCATCCAATGAAACAAGCACTAATATCATCTACATTTTAACAGGTAAGGAAAATAAGACGGAGGGAGCTTCAGGAACTTGTCCAAAGTCACAGAGCCAGGAGGCGGCAGGCCCGGGTGTCTCCAGGGCCACTGGCTCAGTCTGTTGTAGCGCCTCTCAGAACTAGATGACTATTTTTCTGGCATATTTTATTTTCTTTATTTTTATTACTCAAAATCATCCCTCATTTTCTACCAATAGTTATTGAAATCTGGTTCTTTAAAAGGTACTTACAATATTTTACATTCTACCTATGGTAGTTTTCAGAATAATTTAAGTTTGAATTGCACATTTGACAAAAAACAAAAAAGGCATAATGGTAACTTAAATAGTGAGACATGTCCCCAAAGGTGTAATGTGTGTGAAGTGGTATGTGGTACAGGTATTTGTTTTACCTATAACTGCCTATGTGACAAACCCTTTAGTCCTTTTGTTCCACTGCTCTTAACGATTAACTGTTGAACGAGCAGTTCAAGGACAAGCGCCATCAAGACTACATTCTCTTCGTCAAACTGATTAAGGCCTCCTCTGGTCAGTTTTAGAATCCTCTCAAGTTTGCCTTTAGACTTATAAATATCCTGTTAGAAGAGTGAGACCTTTCAGGAGGTCACTGTATACTGATGCAGGAGGAAATTCTATTTATTCCCTGTGATGCTCCCAGACCCCTGAGCTTTGGAACAAGAACTTTGGCAGAGGAGGAAGAGTATCGCCCCATTTTTTGTTTTTAAATGCAAAATCACCATGGACCGCCTAGGGCATGGTGCAGAACCACATTGCACTGGCAATGTCCAGGGACTTGAAGATATTCTAGAAAGGACGCTGATACACCAGTCGGCACCTGCCTTCACCGCCTATATATAATCATACAATCATGATGAATAATTAAATAATGAATCAATGAAATGTGGTGCATAAACAGTTCCTATTAACAGAGGAAATAAATTTTACATTGATATTAACTTAACCAGGGCGCTATTTACCACTTGGAGCAGTGAAGAATTACTTATAAAATGATAACCTATGCTAACAACTTGCGCACGAGCTTCCGATTGCTGCCGTGAGATGTGACCGCGTGCATGAGGAGCTGGCCCATTTTGCAATGATCACTTGTGCAGCATAAATTACTCCAGGCATCTGTTGAGTTAAAAGAAAAGGGATAGAAAATGTTAAGGTTCAAAAAGGAAAAAATATTGTGTGTGGTACATTTATAAAAATATGTATTAAAAACTAAATAGGTACCCATTTGTATGGTATATCCTTAAAGCAATTTACAATCTGATTATTTCATTCTATTCCTTCTTTGTATTAGTAATCCTTAATTTTAAAATGTATTTTTATGCTGTTATAGTATGAGAGTTGTTGAGAGGCACTCTCTATTTTTACTGTTGTTCCAGACTAACCAGTTCTCTTTTATTCCTGTTTAAGCTAAACTTCATGGTCATTGTTTTCACAAGTGGTGGCTCGCAGCTTATCAAGGGCAGCTTTTGAAAAGAATAGTAGACTGTGTTTAAGAGAGGAAACAATTGTATATGCAACGCCCCTGGGCATAAATGGTAGAGGAATGTGTAGGAGGTGTTGAGCCTACTAAGCAAATGTCTGCCCTCTAAACAGATTTTCAGGAGGTTTAGGTTATACTCTAAATTAGGCATTTCATGTATTTTTAAAGCAGAAATATGGAAAGCAATGGCCTGAAACCGCACTTCTCAATGTATCACACACACTGGTGCACTGTAATCATTTATAAGAGGTACCACAAGTAATAGGCAGTAACAATAGTTAAAATGAACCAACATATTTTTAGTGATTTTTCTCCCTTTTTTGGAGACTGGATTCAAGATTTTCTTCAATATGATATCAGTTTCCCGTATATTAATCTGATAGGTCCTGTTAAATAGAAGAGAAAGGTAAGGAGATACCCGATGTGCCAGGCATTTATTTTGCTGGGCAGATTGCATGACGGGACCCTGCAACTGGCTCTGCCTCAGAGGGTGTGTCAGATACACAACCATCATCTATCACAAAGAAAGAATCAAGGGTTTATGTGAACACCTTAGCAAAGGTGGGTGGGTAGATCTTGACAGCAGAGATGCTTTGATAGCACAAGTAAAACAAACTGTGCCGAGATGTGCTGTGTATCTCCCATCATAGGCAATAGAAAAAAACAAACCACAGGGTAGTAAAAATATTACCATAAGTTGCTATTAAATTATAAATTAAGTGGGATGGGAAGGCACCACACAAAATATAAAGGTTGACACTCGAGAAGGAGCTAGTATAATTTGACCTTCAAAACAGACTTTTCCTTTAGAACATAATAAAAGCCGAAAAAGAAAAGTGACCTCAAGTGGAAGAGTTATGCTGCTAAAAATTAAAATCATGTCACAGTTTTAAGACACAGATGTGGGAATTCGCGAAAGAAGGTATTTCTTACACATGCCGACAAATGGTCCAGGTGCAAAGTCACCTTGAGAAAGAACCCAAAATCAGCTCTGATTAGAAGTGTGAACCCTGTGTCAGATTGTGACATTGCATACCTTCAACTTACGCAATGCCATTTGTCAATTTAATCTCATTAAAGCTGAAAAAAAATTTTTTTAAGTTAAAAAAAGAACAGAATACCACCTATAGTTTTGCCAAAGGTTGAAATCAGTGTCTGATCAAGCCTCTGGGATCTAACAGCAAATTTGCAGGAAATACAGAGGACACAGGAATGAGTTGAATTGCACTATGAGAATGCAAATGACCAAATCCACACTGTGGGAATCTCTGCAGGTCAAGTGGCCCACATTTTCTTCAGTGAGTAACTTAAAAGGAAAAGAATGGAGACAGAACTTGTCAATTAAAACACTTAAAGGCATCATATTTTTAAAACTGAACACAACCAAACAATAGTATTAGGATGGACACTTTAAGTGATAAAAATACAAAGATACATAGGGAAGTAATTACACTAAAAGTCAGATAAGTGGTTACTTTGGAGGAAAGGAAAGCATCATGATTGGGGTGTGCTACAAAGAGGGAATTCTTGGGTGGATAACAAACTCTGTATCTTAACGTGAATGGCAGTTGCAAGGATGTTCACCTAATAATAACTTTGACATATGCATTTGTTTTGCATCGCTTTTCGGTATCAGCGTTTTGCTTTCTAATAAAAGGTTAAAATACTTTAAAGAAAAAAAAAAAGAAGCATGACTCCTAGGCTGATATACATCTCAAAAATAAATAAAAAAATTACCATATCCAGTTAAAGCAACTTTTCTTTACATTTTTATTTCATGAAATCTGTTAATCTATTTTTCTTATAGATTCTGACTTTAATTCTTTGTTTAGGAAGTACTTTCCTACCATAAAATATAAGTGTATATGTAATTCTGTTTTATATAATTTTTATATAATTTTGATTTCAACATTTAAGTAATTAATTCACTTATAATTCATTTTGTGTAAGCATGGTGAGAAGTCATGAGCTCATAATTTTTGCTATTTGAAAGCCAGTTTCTTTACCACCGATTCAGTACTGTGTCCTCCTGCTGTTAATTTGACATGCCTTCATTATTACACATTAAATTTATATGTGCATTTGTAAATTTTCTCCAGGTGTATGATAGAATGATTGCTTTTCATTTTGACACAAAAATAGATACATTCATAGGAAGATAATAGAAACACAGAAATAAATCATAATCCTCTACCTGCTTATTCACTATTATCTTTGTCAATTTAGGAAAAAGGCGTTTTAAATTCCTCTAGTAAAATTACCAATCTCAGTTTGTCCTTTTTTTTATCAGCCTCAGCCCTCTATACTTCAAAGTTATATTGTTGAATGCATAAAGATTCAAGACAGCTATATCTGTTTAGGGAACTATAACTTTTATCAGTATTAAATATTCCTCTATACTTCCCTTGGAATCTTTTATCTATTAATAACATGGGTGTTCTTATCATTTAAAAATAATGCTCTTAATATTCTACCCATCTCTTTATTTTTAATATTTCATGATACTTGGCTTTCATTATATTAGTTATAAATAACATATCGGCTGGATTATCTTTTGCCTGTAATCTGAGCTTCTATTTTTTTATCAGTCAATTCAGTGGCTCAGTTGGTTGGAGCACCCTCCTCATACACCAAAAGGTCACAGTTTCGATTCCTGGTCTGGGCACATACCTAGGTTGAGAGTTAAATCCCCGCACTGGGGCACGCAAGGGAGGCAACCAGTCAATGTCTCTCTCTCTTTCCCTCCACCCCCAACCCCCACCTTCCTGTCTCTCTAAAATCAGTAAACATCCTTGGGTAAGGATTTAAAATATGTTTAAAAAAATGGAGACCTATTTTTTGTATGTTTCCTGTGTGTGTTTTTCCTTGTTTCATTATTTTTCCCTTTATATGTCTTTACTTGGGTTGATTGGCTATCTTTCATTCTTGCTTATTCCTGGTATTTATAAATTTTAACTGTTGTGGCTTTTTCTGAAGCAAACACTGAATTGTTAGTAAATCCATTAAAAATATTTAGCCACGGTCATTGAAAATTAATTGCATACTATCAACCCACCTACTCCAGAAATAAATGAAGAGCAATGGCAAGATTTTACTGACCTGGCTTATCCCCCCAAACAGCTCTATGTCTTACTAAAATTGGCTGGTACACAAAGGCATAAATAATTCATCTACTCTCTTGCTGATCACGTTCTTTGAAATGCCTCACCAATATATAATTATCAAGTAAATCTTTTATAGTTATCTTTGCTCATTAGTCTTTATCAATTCTTATGCAATCACTATATTGAATTCTTTTTGTTTGGTATGTCTATTAGTTTGCTAGGGTGACCATAACAAAATACCACAGACTGGGTGCCTTAAATGACAGGAATTCATTTAATCACAGCTCTGGATGCTACTTGTCTAAGATCAATGTATCAACAGGTTTGATTTCTTCTCAGCTCCCTTTCCTGGGCTAGCAGATGGTAGCCTTCTCACCTAGTCCTTATATGAATTTTCCTTGGTGTGTGCTCATCTCTGATATATCTCTTCTCGAGTCCAAATTTTCTCTTCTTATGAGAACACCAGCAACATTGAATTAGGGCCCACCTTAATGGCCTCATTTTAATTAATCCTCTCCTTTTAGGCCCCCTCTCTAAATACAGTCATGTTTTAAAGTACTGGAGTTTAGGTTTCAACAAAGGAATTCTGGGGCAGGCACCTTCAGCCCAGAACAACATGTTTTGTTCACACACATTTCAGAATTAGTACATACATGGGTGGTAAGCTTTTTGAGTTCCCCGCTGATTCACAAAAACCTATTATGTACCCTCATTGGAAAGATAGTTTGATAGGGCATGAACTTCTAGGTACAAAATTATTTTTCTTTAAGTTATTGAAGGCATTGTTGCATTCTATTCTAATATCCATTATCTGTCTGCTTTATAGAAGACAGATGTCTGTCTGATTATTTCTCCTTCAGGATTTTTACATATCCTACTTTTCTCTCGGGAAGTGAGTAAAACATTTTTTTCATTCCTGGAGTTGATAAATTCTCCTGCAAATTTGATGGACCCTCATCGTTTTTTACCACCACGAGGTTTTCATCTGTAATCTATGTGATTATATCCTGCTTGAAAATCTATTAGATGTGTAAACCTCTGGACCTTTCCTTGCTATCCTCTAACATATATTTTCAAAATTTTTACCCCTCTGTCTTTTGGCACTATAGTGTGATGACTTGGTTCAGTTTTCCAGTTCACTTTTTGGTTTTTAATCTGTATTGATTCTGCTGTTCAGTTCATCTCTGGGGATTTTGTTTTAGCAATCATGTTATTAATTTCCAAGAACTCTAAATGCTTCTTACTCTCCCTTTCTATTTTATGGATATAATGGACACCCAAATCTCTCAAAGGAATTACTTATATTTCTTTATTTATTGTCCCATATATTCTATTAACAATCTTCCTCAAGGTATTCTACTAGTATTCTGTTCAATTTAACACCTCTCTTAGAATTTTCCTCACCTGTTTGGTTACTTACTATTGGTTTTGTATCACTATATGTGCATGAATCTAAATTGAATAATATTACAATATGTATATTTTATTGCCTCCAATCAATTAAGAAGTTTTGTTCCCCTAATAGTGCATACCCATTCTGAATCAGGATCTCTGGTTTTATGGTGCTCTGGTGCCAAGGGGATCTGCATTTCTAGTGGCTTGCATTTGTGGTGTGATGGTAGCTTGTTTATTTGTTGAGGGAGAGACAAGTACTTTGCGGCAGTCACAAGGGGCACCCCCTCATTCTGCTGGTCCCAGTGCTCACTCACGGTAACTCATGTGTCAGATCTCCCACATCAGCAGTATCTACCCACTCTGTGTGTCCTAGGTATGCATGCTAGGTTAGTAACTCCTTGCACAGGGATTGACCTGACTTTTTATAGAGTATTTTTTGGGGGAAATTACAAACTGGTGACATGCACAGCTCTTTCTTTATGCTCTCTATCTTTTTGAGTTATTCCAGAATTCTGCCAGGAGCAGTCCCTTTTTTGGTTGGTCTTTTCTTCACTTGCAGGTATTTGCAGGTTCTTCAGGTTTGTTTACATAGTTTCATCAGTTTCCATTTAGTTTAAAACTTTCAGAAAGTTATTTATGTATATTGGTAGCTATACTCTTTATTTTCCAGTGCTTCTGTGAATTTATTTCAGCATTTTTCCTGTCTTTTCAGTGGAACATTCTTGAGGAGTATAGGTAAACATTTGTTTTTCAGTTAGTCATCAGAACCAGAAATCATTTTTTCAAATATTTTATTTTTTCAGAATGTGCAAAAAGAAAAATAAACCAATATATATATGACTGTGCATCAGATATACAAGGTCTGTCCATAAAAGAGTCCATCCATTATTAATATAATGAAAATGGTTTGGGCAACATTGATGTAACCCGGCAGCCAAGGAGAGCAGACTGGAATATGCATGTGTGAACAATGATGACTTCACTGTACTAGTCATTGGGGGCAGTAGACGCCATTGAGTGAGCATATGTGCTGGGTGGCTGTCACATTCAAAGTGACTGAGCAAGAAGAGCAATGAATCTGCATCAAATTTTATTTCATGTTAAGCTTAAATGTTCCTTCATGGAGACTATTTGGATGACTCAGAAAACCGAGGCTGTGGGCATCAGGTGACTGGAAGCTTCATCATGATACACGTGCACCCGTGTATTCCATCTTGTGCAGAGTTTTCTTTTGTGAAGCATCAAACCACCCAGGTGACTCAGCCCCTCTACAGCCCAGATTTTGTTTCCTGTGACTTCCGGCTTTTTCCAAAACTACAATCGCCTTTCAAAGGGAAGAGATTTCAGACCATCAGTGAGATTCAGGAAAATACAGTGGGGCAGCTGATGGCGATTGGGGGAACTGTGTGAGTTTCCAAAATGCCTAGTTTGAAGGGGACTGAGGTGTCATTGTCCTATGTACGATGTTTCTTGTACCTTGTATCTTCTTCAATAAAGGTCTGTTTTTCATATTACATGACTAGATGCATACCTATGTTAAGTTTCTTAAAATAAGAACCCATAGCTTATTTTTAACTCTGTGACCTCCAAACCCAGAAAGAAAGTTCAGGTGATGGTTTAGTGTGAACAAGTAATTATTTATAGACATGATATTAGAGCATTACTAGCTCTCACTGCATTTCCTGAATAATCCTGAATTTTGTAAGAAGACGCATTGCTTTTTCAAATAAAATAAATTTGCTAAGGTAGAAATTGCACCATGAGAAACATGCGATTCTCCTTCTGCTTCCATTATTGACTAGACCTCTATGAAGTTTTTGAAAAGAAGGGTCTCCAAAATCTTTTAAAAACACCAAAATTCTTAAATTGTTAATTTTTCCATTCTTTCATTCTTTAGTGACTGTTTACTGAGCACCTGTTATGTACAGGGCAGTGTTCTAAACATTTAGGATACATAATTAAACAAAACCACAGACTCCCTGCCCTCGGAGAATTTACATTATAATGGAGGAAGGAGACAATAAGCAGGAAATGTGATAAATGAATAAGCTGAGTAGTGGTTCTAAAGACTGTGTTACAAGGGAAACAAAAGCAAAAATAAACAAACAGGACTGCATCAAACCAAAAAGCTTTTGCTCAGCAAAGGAAACCATCAAAAAAATGAAGAGACAAACCACTGAATAGAAGAACAATGATACAGCTTATAAGGGGTTAATAGCCAAAATTTATAAAGAATTTATAAACCTCAACACTAAAAAAACAAACAATCCAATTAAAAAATGAATAAAGGACCTGAATAGACACTTCTCCAAACAGGACATACAGATGGCCAATAGTCATCTGAAAAGATGCTCAATGTCACTAATCATCAGAGAAATGCAAATTAAAACCACAGTGAGATATCAGCTCACACCTATCAGAATTCCTATCATCAATAAATCAACAAACAACTAGTTTGTTGAAGATGTGGAGAAAAGGGAACCCTTGTGCATTGTTGGTAGGAATGCAGACTGGTGCAACCACTGGAAAATAGTGTGGAGTTACCACAGAAAATTAGAAATAGAACTACCTTAATGATCCAGGGGTTCCATTTCTGAGAATATATCTGAAGAAACCACCAAAACACTAATTCAGAAGAATATATGCACCCCTGTGTTCATTGCTGTGTTATTTCCAATAGTAAAGATTTGGAAGCAGTCTAAGTGCTCATCAGTAGATGAGTGGATTAAAAAGCTGTGGTACATTTACACAATGAAATACTACTTGGACCATAAAAAAAGGAGGAAAACTTACCTTTTGTGACAGCATAGATTGACCTGGAGAGTATTATGGTAAGTGAATGAGCCAGTCAGAGAAAGACAAATACCATATGATTTCACTTATATATGAAATCTAATGAACAAAATTTTAAAAAAAGTATCAGACTCATAGATACAGAGAACAGACTGGCATCTATTGGAAGGGAAGAGGGTGTCAGGGGGCCGAATGAAAAAGGTGATGGGATTAAGTTAAAAAAAAAAACCCTCATAGACACAGACAGCAGTAGGGTGATTACCAGAGGGAAATGAGCATGGTGTGACGTAGAAGAGGGTAAAGGAGGGATAAATGGTGACAGAAGGAGACTTGACTTTGGGTAGTGAATACACAATACAGTATACAGATGGCATATTATAGAATTGTGCACTTGAAACCTATATAATTTTATTAACCAATATCACCCCAATGAATTCAGTAAATTAAAAGAAAAAATGATGGTGTAACGAAGTGAAGCAGAGTAAGGTGAATGTTGGAGCTGGGCGTAGGCTCATTTTCAAAACCACAGTCGGAGTGGGCCACGTTCAGAATATAAGCTTTGAGCAAGCACTTGGAGGTGAAGGAGTGAGCCATGCAAGTATGAACTGCAGGTGGGAGAACATTTCCGACAGAGAGGAGAAACAGTGCAAAGCTCCAGGTCCGAGGTGCCCCCGGCGTTTGGGAGGACTGGCGAGGGAGACTTGTGGGGAGAGCACGGGGAGGGAGAGTATAATGAGACACAGAGGAAGGGAGCAGGAGAGAGGAATCTCAAAGAAACTTTTGTACCATTGTAAGAACATTCTTATTAGCTGTGCCTTGGGGCCTAGTCTTAGAAAATTGTGATTATTAATCGAGTTCTTAAGTGCCCCCTTGGATACCTTAATATACCTGGTACTGTCATCATTCTTGCCTCTGATCAGGTAAACTGCTAGGTCTCTAAAGAGGGGGCTGGGGAAAGCAGTTGGCATTGGCAGAATTAGAGATGATATGCCACCTGACTTTACAATATCTAAAATTAGAAAGTGTGATGGAAAGCGGGAAAGGAGGAGGGAGTGAGTAAATGTGTTTAGAGGACCAAGTGATCACTTGAATAATTGTTTTGATTGGCACTGAAATGGAGGAGACATTTGTGGTTTTTCAACTAATGAAGCAATTGAGAGAATCAAAGCAAATAAGGAAAATTGCATATTAGCTCTGTACTGTGTATATTTTTTCTTTCTTTTAATTAAAAGACTTTATTTTTTGTTAGTTTTAAATTTACAGAAAACCAGGGCAGCACACAGACATTTCCCGTGTATCCCCTTGCATTTCCCACCCCAAGTTTCCACTGTTATTAACATCTTGCACTATTGTGGTCCATTTGTTAGAACTGACAAGCCAATGTTAATGCTTTATTATTAATCGAAGTCTGTAGCTTATATCTGGGTTCACCTTTTCCGTTGTACATTCCATGGGTTTCCACAAATGTATAATGACAAATGTATATCCAGAGCATCGTAGCGTGTCACCGCCCTAAAACTACCCTGTGCTCAACCTATTCATCCCTCCCTACCTCCCCGACACCCCAGGCAACTACTGACCTTTTTTTACTACATTTATAGTTTTACCTTTCCCAGAAATTCATATAGTTACTCATACCTGAAATTTTATTCATCATACCATATCGGTGTGGCAGGCATGAGTGACAGGGGGCGTGCCCTGGACACATGGGCCCTGCCGAACTGTGCCCCACCCAGGTAGCTGGTGCCTGACCAGACTCCTCACACTGCTGCTGCTAACCCCTCGCCACCCGGGCAGCCTCCGGCAGCCCTGACCGGCTGTCCCCTCAGCTCCAGACCAAGCTTTCCCTAGCCCCTGAAACGCCAGCTGCCAAAGATCCCAGCCTGCTGGCAAGGGACGAGAGAGAGAGAGAAAGGGCACCCTGCAAGCACTGAGGCCTCTTCCAGCCTTGCTTATCCCCCGGCGTTTCCAGGACAGAGCTCGATCCGAAGCGCAGATAACAGCTGCCAAGGCAGGGCCTGGGCCTCTGCCTCTCAACCATTTGACTTTGTCTCTCTGTCCCTCTGTTTGTCTGCCTGCTTGTCTATCTGGATCACTCCTGTCTATCTGTTGGTCTATTCCTGGGAAGCTCATCACTTTAGGTCTTGGCAAACTCCCAGTTGGCCCCATACTATTACCCGTAAATGGATCTCTTGTTAAAAAAAGAAACATAATCCAAGACCAGCTAGATTTCCTCCTATGTTATCTCCTAGAAGCTTTATAGCCTTCTTGCATTGGCTTCTTTCATGTAGAAATATACACTTAGGTTCTTTCTTGTCTTTTTCTGTCTTGATAGCTCATTTTTCCTTCATCACTGAATAAGATGCCAGTGTATGGATTTTCCATTCACGTATTGAAGAACCTCTTGCTTGCCTCCAAGTTTTGACATTGTAAGTGAAGTTGCTGTGAACATTCACATGCAGGTTTTGCTGCCAATGTAAGTCTTCAGCTCTGTTGGGTAAATTCCAAGGAGTGCAATTGCTAGATCATACGGTAAGAGTTGTAAGCAGCTGCAAAATTGTCTTCTAAAGCGGCAGTATCCATTTGCATTCCCACCAGCAATGATAAAGTGTTCTTTGGCTCCTCATGAGCATTTGATGTTTTTAGTAATTTGAATTTTAGCCAGTCTGATAGGTGTTTTAATTTACATTTCTTTCAAGACATACAATGTTGAATATTTTATGTTTATTTTCCATCTGTATCACTTTTTGGCTGAGGTGTCTGTTCAGATCTTCTGTGCATTTTTTAATTGGGTAGTTTGCTTTATTTTATTTTTGAGTTTTAAAAGTTTTTTATTTATTTTGGATTCCCATACTTTATCAAATATGTGTTTTAAAATAGTTTCTCCAGAATATGAATTGCCTCTTCATTCTCAGATCAGTGTCTTTCATAGAGCAGGAGTTTTCATTTCAGTAAAATCCAACATCGATTTTTTTATTCATGGCTCATGATTTTGGTTTTGTATCTAAAAAATCATTGTGAAAACAAGATCACCTAGATTTTTTTCCTGTATTAATTTCTACAAGTTTTTTGTCTTGTGGTTGAATTTTAGGTTTTTGAATGCTTTTGAGTTAATTTTGATGAAACATGGAAGTTTTGGGTCTAGAATAATTTTTTTGCATGTGAGTGTCCAGGTGTTCCAGTACCCTTTGAGGAAAAGACTATCCTTCCCCACTGAATGTCTTTTTTCCTTCATCCAGGATCAGTTGACTGTATTTATGCGGACCTGTCCAGACTCTTTATTCAGCTCCATGGATTAATGAGTCTCTTCTTTTGCTGGTCCCACACTGTCTTTATTAGTATAACTTTACATAATGCTTTGCATTCAGGAGATGCCAGTTCTCTGATTATGTCTTTTCCTTCAATATTATGTTAGCTATTTTAGGTCTTTTGCCTTTCCATGTAAACTTTACAATGAGTTTGTGAATAGTCTCAAAATAACTTGTTGAGATTTTGACTGGGATTGAATTGAATCTATATGTACATCAAATTTGGAAGAACTTACATCTTGACAACACTGAGTCTTCCTCAGAGAATATCATATGTTTATTCAGATCTTTGTTTTTTCCCATCAGTTTTGTAATATTCTTCATATAGATCATGTACTTTTTGGTTACACTTATCACATATTTCTTTTTTCAGTTCTAATATAAATTGTACTATATTTTTTGTTTTAAATCCAATTGTTCATTGTTGGAATACAAGAAAGTAATTGACTTTTGTGTATTAACCTTGTGTCTTGCAACCTTGCTATAAATTGCTTATTAGTTGCAGGAGTTGTTGATTCTGTGGGCATTCTACATAATCATGTCGCTTGCAAGCAAAGGTGTTTTTATTTCTTCACAATCAGTATACCTTTTATTTCTTTATCTTCTTTATTACATTAGCTGGGATTTCCAGTACAATGTTGAATAAAAGCAGTGAGAGCAGACATCCTTGCTTGCTCCTGATCTTAGCAGAAAAGTGTCTACTTTCTCACCATACAAATGAGGTTATCTATAAATTCGTAGATGTTCTTTGTCAAAATGAGGAAATTGCCTTCCTATTCTTAGTTTCTGAATAGGTTCACGAATGGGTTTCTGAATAGGTTCATGAATGGGATGTTCAATAGAACATCACGAATGGGTTTTGGATTTTGTCGTATGCTTTTTCTGCATGTATCCATAATTATATGATGTTTCTTCTCTGTCCTACTGATGTAATAGATTACCTTAATCAGTTTTCTAACATTTACCAACCTAACAGACCTGGGAGAAATCCCTCCTGGTGGTTATATATGATTCTTTCCATACATTGTAGGATTCAATTTGATATTTTGTTGAATATTTTTGCATCTGTGTTCATGAGAGATATCGGTGTGTAGTTTTTCCTTCTTGTTATTCTTTTGTCTGCTTTTGTTATTAGGGAAAAGCTGGCCTCACAAAATGAATTTGAAAAGGTTCCCTCTACTTCTATTTTGTGGATACAATTGTGGGGAACTCATATAATTTCTCTCATAAATGTTTGCTAAAATTCACCAGTGAGCCCACTGGACTTGGTTATTTCTATTTTGGAATGTTATTGGTAATTGATTCATTTATTAATAAATATAGTCTCATTTAGATTATCTAATTCTACTTGTCTGAGTTTTGGTAGATATGACTTCAAGGAATTGGTCAGTTTCATCTAGATTATCAAATTCCTGGGCCTGGAGTTATTAATAATAATCCTAATTATCTTTTCGGGAGATCAATTAATGATGATTTCTCTTTCATTTCTGATGTCTTCTGTCTATTTTCCTTAGGAAACCTGTCAATTTATTGCTCTTTTCAAAAAAATGAGCTAGATTATTGATTTTAGATCTTTATTACTTTTTACTGTATACATGTAATTCTATGAAATTTTTCTATAAGCAGCGCCCCACAAATTTTGTTGAGATGCATCCTCATTTTCATTTAGTTTCAAATGCTTTCAGTTTTTCTTGTGACTTCTTCTTTAATCCATGTGTTATTAAGAAATATGTTGTATAATCTCCAAGTATCTTGAGATTTTCCAGCTATTTCCGTTATTGATTTCTCACTAAATTACATTGTAATCTGAGAACATATATTGTATGATTTTCATGCTTTTAAATTTGCAATAGACCCTTTTATGGCCTAGAATGTTGTCATTATTGGTGAGTATAACCTTGTGAGTTTGAGGAGAGTGTGTATTCCACTGTTGCTGGATGACATAATCTATAGATGTGAATTAGATACAGTTGATTGATGCTATTAAGTTCAACTATGCCCTTACAAATTTGTTGCCTCCTGATCCATCAATCACTGATAGAGGGATACTGACATCTCCAACCGTATGAGTGGATTCATCTATTCCTCCTTTAAGTTCTGCCAGTTTTTGTCTCATTTGATGCTCTTATTAGGTGCATACACATTCAGGATTGTTATGTCATGTTAGAGAATTGACCACTTTCTTGTTATGCAATATTTTTTGTCCCTAATAATTTTCCTTTCCCTGTAGTCTACTTGCCCAAAATCAATATTGTTTTTCCAGCTTTCTTTTCAGTAATATTATCATGGTTTACCTTTCTCTATCCCTTTACTTTTAATCTATTTGTGTCTTTACATTTAACTTGGGTTTCTTGTTTTTTTCATCCACTCTAACAACCCTTGTCTCTTAAGTGGTATATTTATAAAGCACATATAAAGTGATTATTGATAGTTGGATTAAAATCTAGCATATTCATTATTGTTTTATACTTATCGACCTTTTTCTCTTTTTTTGGGCCCACTCTTTTTTGCCTTACTTGTTTTAATTGAATATTTTATATGATTTATTTCTATCCTCTCTTAGCATATCAATACTTCTTTTAATCTTTTTAAAAGACTTTATTCATTTTTAGAGAGAGGGGAGGGGAGGGAGAATGAGAGGGAGAGAAACATCAGTGAAAGAAAGAATCATCTATTGGTTGCTTAGTGCATGCACCTTGAGTGGGAAACGAACCCCCAACCCAGGCATGTGCCCTGACTGGGAACTGAACCAGTGGACTTTCGGTTTGTGGATTGACACCCAGCCAACTAAGCCACACCAGTCAGGGCTTAATTTTATTTTATTTTTGGCTCATGAGTTTGCAATATGCACTTATAAATAATCCAAGTCCACTTTCAAATAACACTAAACCACTTCACATGTAGTACAAGCATCTTATAACCTAGCATTCTTAATTCCTTCCTTCCATCTCTTATAAAATTCTGCCATTCATTTCACTTACTTAAAATCTAAAATCACTGAATATATTCTTGCTACTATTTTGGATAAACTTAATTATTTGATCAATTAAAACAAGAAAAATGAAAGATTTTATTTACCTTCATTTATTTCTTCTCCTGTACTCTTCTTTATGTAGATCTCATTTTCTGACTGATGTGATTTTCCTTCTCTCTGAAGAATTTCTTTTAACTTTACTTGCAAGGCAGGTCTACTAGCAAAAAATATCCTCAAGTTTTGTTTGCAAAAATCTTTATTTCTTTTTAATTTATATGGATAATTTTGCTAGATACATAATTCCATGTAGAAGTTATTTTTTTTCTTTCAACACTTCTGATATTTCATTTCACTGCCTTTTTGTTTGCATTATTTCTGAACAGAAGTTTGATGTAATTCTTATCCTTGATCTTCTATAAGTAAGGGGTTTTATTCCTCTGGTTTCTCCAAGATTTTCTTTGTATCTTTGGTTCTCTGCAGTTAGAATATCATATGTTGCAGTATAGATAAATACCAGTTTAGCACTTATCCTGTGTGGTGTTCTCAAATCTTCCAGGGTATGTGGTTTATTGTCTGTTCTTAATTTTAGAAAAGTATCATTATTATCACTTTACATATTTTTTGTTTTTTCTCTCTTTTTCTTCTGCTACTCACATTATATATGTGACAACTTTTGTAACTATTCCACAGTGTTTGGATATTCTGTTTCATTTTTTTCAGCCTTTCTCTTTTATTAAATTTTAGATTAAATTTCTACTGACATATCTTTAAGATCACCAATTATTTCCTCTATTGTATCCAACATATTGATATGCCCATCAAAGGCAAGCTTCATTTCTGATAGATTATTATTTCTAGCATTTCCCTTTTGATTCTTTCTTAGAACTTCCAGCTCTCTGTTTACGTTATCCATTCATTTTTACATCTTTTTCACTTTTACCACACAGTCCTTAGCTTATTAATCACATTTACATTAAATCCCCTATCTTATGATTTCAACATTTTCACACATCTGAACCTGGTTCTAATATTTGCTCCATCTCCTCAAACTGTGCTTTTTGTCTTTTAGTATGCCTTGTAATGTTTCGACAACCTGATGTGCACTGGATTAGAAGAAATTAGACCTTCAGTGTGCGGTTTCATGTTTATCTGGCTAGAGATCAGGCTGCATGTTTACTCTTTGCTATAACGATAGCTATCCTGGGCTCTTGTCTTTGTCTTTGTCTTCCCTGTTGTTTTAGGGTTTCCAGAGAGATTTCTTCTGAAATAAGGGCTGCAATCTTCTGTTCTTGCAGTCGTATTTCTGTTATCACCTAGAAACCCTACTTACATGTTGGTAGATTGGGGGTAAGGGAAACCTTTCTATAGGCCTACGATTAGGTCTCAGTTTTGTTTTGTTTTTTTAGTGGCCCTGGGCTGTATCCTTCACAATTTTTCCTTCTCCTTAGGTAAGACAGGAAGGCTAGAGTTGGTTAGAATTACTTATTTCCCTTCTTCCACATGGAAAGCTACCAAAGTCTGCAGTTGGATTTTTTTCCTCCAATTTGTTAGACTCAGGTAAATGCCAGTAAATCAGGTTCTTTTCAAGCAGTTTGTCTTGAGGGCAGGTCTGGCTAAGAATAGAATGCTGGGTATATTTCAAAATGGTCTCTTTCCCTTCTCCTACCAAAAGGTTGAGGGGATTTTTCTCTGTTTTTTGACGTGAGAAACTTTTAAGGCTTTTAGAGGTCAAGCTTTCAGAAGTATGGGATGCCCAACAAGAATATTTACCTTTCAAACTTGTCTACAGTGAGCCTCCCACAATTCATTAATTATCGATCAGGTTTTCTTACCCTACTACTGGTTTCCACAGGAGTTTCTGTCCTGGGTTTTTGTTCTAGTGAATTTTAGCTGTCAGTGTCTATAGAGCTCTCTCTTCAAATTTGGGGTCATAACTGCTCTGTGACCTCAATTTTCTGATAGATCTAGAAAGAGGTGTTGATTTTCAGTTTTTTGTAATAATGAGAACTAGAGTAATGGTTTTCAGGCTCTTTATGTGCTGTGCTGGAGACTGGAAGTCTGCTATACACATGTAATGAATTGTTTAATCTGTCTTTCCATCTCTAATTTTAGATCTATAGAAAACAGTCTTACCTCTACACACACACAGGCAGTAGGGTTCATATATGTGAATGTGCTAAATTTTCATTAATACGGCAACACTGTTGTTTTGTCTATCTGTTATTAAATGAATTTAAAGCCTTATAACCTCTTCTCTTTGAGGGAAATTTCCTTGTTCATCACTTGATTTTTTTTTCTTCTTATATAAATTTGAGTGTTTTCAAATGAAACCATGAGAAACTGTGCACTGCTAAGGATTAAACATAACTCACTCAGTTCATTGCTTTGCCCTGTCAGTGGTGATTAAAGAGCAGATGCCTAGCAGAAGATCTGAGAGGACCAGGGGCCAAGCAAAGCCAACATTTCTTCTTGCTGATTTGTTTCATACATTAATTTTATTGAACTAAATACATAGTAAAAGTGTTTCTGATATCCAGAAATGTCATTCAGAGACTCTTAAGTCACCACCAGCCACCTGCCTTCAAGGTTACAAGCACCTGTAGATTCCCAATAGCTTCAGAGAGGAACTTCAGCAAAAGCTACTAATCAAGTTCTTTCAATTCTTTACTTGGAAAACCTAGATACATGGTAACGTTGAAATAGCTGCACTCTAATATCCATAATTTCCTGAATTCAATCATTAACACTTATATTTTCTATTACCTCTTCATATCTGTTATTGAATGTTTTTCTCCAAAGGTATGTTCATTTAAGTGCTGAGGTGTTACTTCCTCAAAAATGTAACATAATTTAATTGGATAATATGTATTTAGATAATATTTTATTTTATGTTTTAATTTAACAAGTTTTCTTCAACTTTTTTCCTGCCCTAAAGTATAAGCAGTTGCTTTGAGTATATTGTCCTTGAATATAGTATAATTTTGTTAAAATATATAAATGTCATTATATCTTTATATGTTCCTTAAATCCATATTGTTTTTATTAAAGATATGATAAATGATTATTTTACAATATATAATCTTGACTATTAGTATTTGTTCAACCAAAATTTAGAGTTTCAAAACAGAAGTAGCTATATCATTCACCCAGAAGTTGATTTTTAGAAAACTATTTCAAATAATAAGTTATTGTTTCAGGATTAATTAGCTTTTCAATAAAATGTATGTATTGAAATACTTGTATATAATTATAACACATAAAACTGTAATTAACCACTTTTTAAGGATATTAGCCATTTTTCTTTTTAAATAGATGTTTAAAATTTTTTTTAATCTTCTGAGAATTATCACACACACACAAACTACTAAGAAACAATGAATTCTATTTCTATTGAGACAAGAAATACACACTATAATTTTAGCCTTAGTATGTTTGTCATTGACCAACATTATATGAAGTCCTTAAAGGACCATCCTACTTTTTCCATTGGTCATTGTGGCTGCAGAAACACTTGACATCACATAAAGTTGTTCAATTTAATATTTTGATGGTATTATAAATATATGTTATGATTGAAACATCCCATGAACTTGTCAAAGAGTTTCATTGGAATTAAATAGTTTATTAGTGAAGCTGACCAGAATTTGTTTGGACTATACTAGGGTAAAAGAGTGATATGAGAGGTTATATCTATTGTAGAGTTAATACTCATGATGGGGTGTACTCGGGAGTGGTGGGCTGAGGGTATTCAAGTGATGTCATGGTAAGGTTTTGAGAAGTAGAGTAAAATGACAATGGAAGAAAAAGGAATTTGTCAAGAGTATGTAGGACTGATTGAAGATTTAAAAGGCTCAAAGCAGAGAGTAAAATAAAAAGTATAAATAAAATAGATACATTAATAAATAAAAAATATATATGCTAGGGTTTTGGAAAAAACAAAGCTTTGGGTTATATTTTCATGTAATTGGTTTTTTCAACGGACTTTCCCAGGAAAAGTTACAAAATAAATAAAGTAAACCTATTTCTTTTAAAATCTTTGTGAACTAACCCAGGATTTATGCAAAAAGAACTCAATTTAATGAAATTTTGTAATGTTGTCGTGTTATCAAGTTGAACTGAAAGCCTCATACCTTTTTATTTTTCAGTTTAAATAAATGAGGTCCCTGGCCAGGTAGCTCAGTTGGTTGGAGTGTCGTCCTGTACACCAAAGTGTTGTGAGTTTGATGCCCGCACGGTGCATGGGAGGGGCAACTGATTGATGTTTGTCTCTCACATCAGTCTCTCTCTCTCTCTCTCTCTCTCTCCATTCCTCTCTTTCTAAAAAATCAGTAAACATATCCTAGGGTAAGGATTTTAAAAAATGGGGATAACTGGCATAAATTTGACAACTAAGTACCCACAAAATCCTGAAGCTTAAGACTCCTTGGGATGAGTGTTTGCTTATGTGTGAGACTGGAAACTGTCACTTGACCCAAATTCCTTTCATGTTGAGTCTTTGCATATTTCATTTATTAAGAAATCACTATAAAAAGTGATTTTTGCTTAAGAATTGTCTGCTTTTCCAATATGTTGGTGTTAAAGTCTCACTTTTCAGGTTTTCAAACTGTGCAAGTTTTTTATTTTTCTTCAATCTATCCATCTTGATTTGTTTTTGGTGTTTTGTTTAACTTCCATTAACAGTTGAGCTTCTGAGTTGACCTGAGATTTTTTTGTAGTGGTGAGCTTTGACAATATGCCTCATTTCTGAGTCTACATTTTTTGGCAGTTCTTGGTAGTATTTCTGGAATGTCAATATAATATCATATGAAGTAGAATGAGTGGTCATCTCCTTGTGATAGCATACATTTTGGTTAAATTTTTATGGGATTGCCCCAGCTGGTGTAGCTCAGTGGATTGAGCATTGGCCTGTGAACCAAAGGGTTGCCAGTTCAATTCCCAGTCCGAGCACGTGCCTGGGTTGCAGGCCAGGTCCTCAGTAGGGATTGTGTAAGAGGCAGCCACATATGGATGTTTCTCTCCCTCTCTTTCTCCCTCCTTTCCCCTCTGTCTAAAAATTTAAAAAATCTTTAAAAAATGTTGTGGGATAAATTTTCTGTAGATAAATTGTGACACTAAGAAAAAAGTAAGAGAGTAAGCTTTTTCAATAACTGGGAATGTCATTGAACAAAAGGACTATTGCAATGGCAGAAAGTTACTATCCATGTGGTTTTCTCTGGGTCTCAGTTTTCTCATATAAAAGTAAGAACAGTATAAGTAATTGCTAAAGTACATTACAAACCACACACACACACACAGAGCATCTAGGGAACTGATAACTATTAAAGTTCAGTAAAAAAGAAACTACAGAAAAATAGCTTTTCAACTTTCTCTTTTTGTTGTTTAAATACAGATTTTTAAAAGAGAGCTATAAATGACAGCTGTTTTGCTTTGAAATGTTTTTACTGTTTAAAAAATGATTAGAACTTGGCACAATGGTTAGTTTCAAAGCTAATTGTATTTCTATTTCATTTCTTCTTTCTTGAATCTGTTAGTCCTTGAACTTTAAAACATCCCGAATATTGAAATTAGTTAATTCAGGAAGATTTTCTGTCAAAATGTTAAATATTTTTGCACATTACTTTGGTTTCTGAAATTACTTAAAAACTCTCATAGTCATTTGCTATGAGGATTTTCTTTTTCTCTAGTGATGCAACCTTATCCAAACATGGATGATGTTCTTTAGCAATGACAAGTTCTAATTGTATTCCACCTCCAGCTTTTCTGGTGCTTAAAATACTTTTTACCATGTCCAGTTTGATACATAGAAATTAATATGACAAAACCAAAGATTTAACTAACCAAAGAAAATATAACATCCATAGACCCACTTTATAACCACAGTATGTGCATATTATTATTATTATTATATTAATATAAAATATTACTATAGTCAAGGTATTGAGCCATGGCATTGTTGGATTCCATTCTTTCATTAACAACCTGGGTGCCCATAAAGAACAGAATTAGGATTCAAATACAGGCAGTCTGGCTCCAAGTTTGTCCTTTGAACCACCAAGCCATGGTTTTGATGATGGATTTATCACATGACCAGTTAAAGGGAAGGACTAATCATACTTTAACCTGCAGCAGCTGACAGGGTATATTACACAGAAATAAAGTTAGTTCCCACATGTCAAAACCCTGCAAACATCAAGTCAGTTTAGAGTACCCTCCAGGCCTCCTTCTTTCTTAAACACCATGGAAACAAGCAAACACAATTCAGTAGTGATTTCCATTCACATTGAGAAGATTGTGTATGGGTAGACAATGCCCAAGTATACTTCTAACACCCAAACCATAAAGAGTTATTTTTTCTTTGTTTTTGTTTTTTTTTTCACTCGTTATTAGGTGTATACCATTGAAGAATCTGGACTAAACTTTGTGGAATAGATGGTGATGGGAAGTAAAAGAACCGGTTGGATGTACGGACATGTACATTTCTCCAGCAACAGTCCATTGAAGGTGGCATTTGAAGCTGATTTGAGTGGAAATGAAGACATCTTTATTGCCCTTGATGACATCTCCTTTACCCCAGACTGTGTATTTGGAGGTAAGTGATTCCTTCAGAAAAATGGAATGTGCATATATTGTTTTTTATACCTAAACACAGAAGAATTGGGAATTTCTGAGGAACTGCATTTCTTTTCAAGTTCAGTCCTAGTCATATGTTGAAGAAAGAGCAGTCTGTGTTTTAGGAGGTAAAGTTTTCCCACCCACGACACTTCACTATGAAGTTTTTGTGTCATCTGGGCAACAAAATAACTTTGACTGAAGTACTTTTAAAAACAGGGCAGAAATTAAGTTTTCATTAATATAGCTTTACTATCTACTTTATTTCTTAAGATTAACAGTAACTGCCCAGGGTTAAGATCCCTCTGGTCACCTGTCATATTCTAGAATGTATTGTCCATCCATATTAACTTTTCCCCTTCCCTGAGCTCTTTCACTTCTGTTCCTACTCTACAATCTAGAATTCTTATTCTACTACATAAAGAAAACAAAAATCCTGTCATTAACTCCTTTTATAAGAAATTATCCCCTTAACTTAAATCTGAATTTCTGCTACTTAAGATGTTCTACTTAAGTGGCTACTTGTTCTCTTTTAAATTTAGTCTTCAAAATTTTCATGCTAGACAGTAGGGTCCTTGTCTTTCTCCTACTCGATGCCTCTTCCAAAATTTTGTTCTTCTATCCACATATGTGAATTCTTTTTTTTTCCCATGATTTTTCTTTGAATCTTAAATGCCAGGTACTCTCAACTTCCAGGTGATTCAGCTTGGGTAAAACACTGGCCTTCAGTTCTAGTCATCTTTGTAAATATTTTCCCTTATTAACCAGCTATCACAGCTACATTCTGTACCTTATAATACCTTCTGAAATTTTAGGGTTCAATTTTTCATTTAACCCTTATGTTCTCTACTTTTTGATGATTCTCCTAAACTTGTTTGTCAACAAAATTAATAAGAAAATATATATTAGAATTCTAGATTGTGTAATTCTAGATTGCGACTTGTGTACAATAGATACAAGTATCCAGCTCGCTTTTAGTCATAATCAGTTTATCAATCTTTAAAATTGAGTTACTACTACCATTTGTATTTTCCAAAGAGCTGATGGTCATGCCCATTGGGACAACTAGAATTTTTGTTTATCACCTTAGCTGAGCCTTTAGAGGTCCTAGACACATATGTTTCCCATTTCCTGACACTGTTTTCCTACAGTTTTCACATTCACCATCTTCTCCCTTAAACTTTATTCACTTTATCAGTGTTCTTATATCCTTTGGAAGGAAAACAGATCCCTTTTGTAACTCCCTTAATTTTCTCTTTTCCACTTCCAAATGTACCTGTATCTACAATCAAACTCTTTTTGCCACCATTTGTCACAGGAAGAAAACCATCCATTTTTCTAAGAGTAAATGTCTCTTCTTGGTCATTTCCATTCACAGCTCCTCCCATCACAGTCTTGTCTGTCTTATATCTTCACTTTCTTTTTTCTTCCACTGCCCATTCTTAGCCCTTGCCATGTATATGTATACAGGTATAGTTTTCCACTAGCCGGGAGCTCCTCCAGAGTGAGAAGAGCTTGTCTATTTCATCTCCAGAGCCTAACACAAGAACTAGGAAATTTCGAACACATTTTAGTGGGGCTGGAGGTGAGTCACATGGCCGCTGCTAGGTCCGCGAATGGGCACATGGTTGGCAGGCCTGTTACCAGGGGTATGAGTGGTCTTGGTTCCTGCTGGATCCCCAGGTGAAGAGACGGCCTCCAGGACCAGAGGCCAGCAAGGCCAGAGCCAAGTCATGGGATCACTTCTGGGCCTGCCATCAAGTCTGCAGATGGCAGACCTGTTACCAGATGTGTACACATGTGTGGTTCCCACTGCACCCCTGGGCGGGTCCTAGGGCATGGCTCCATGACTGTCATCAGGCAGGGCCGCAGCTGGGTCACCGGGCTGCCTCTAGATCCGCTGTCTTGTCCGAGATCACAGGTCTGTTACTGGGCGTGGTGGTGGGTATAGCCCTCACTAGGTCATTGGTCGGCGGGTCTGCCTTGGGAGAGCAGGATTCAGGGCAGGTCCTGAGGCTGCCTCAGGAAACACAGTTCGGTTGCAGTTAGATGTGTTACTAGGGGCCCAGACAGGCATACCAGCCGCCGGTTTCTGGAGGAGCATGGGCCATGGTAGAGCAGGGCTGGAACTAAAACACAGAACAGCTTCATGGTCCAAAGCCAGGACTGTTGACAGCCCTGCTTCCCAGGTGTTGCTGGTTCCTGTGTGGGCAGGAATGACTCTACACCACCACAAAAGGCATAGTCTAGGACTGGAGCCAGGCCTCGGGACTGCTTCAGGATCCACAGTTGAGTCCACGGTCAGTAGGCCTATTACTGAGGGTATAGGCAGGCATGGCTCCTTCCAGATCCCTTGGAAGTTGGAGCTGGTATAAAACTTCAGCTAAGCAGGGCTGTACTGTGTCCCCTGGGGGACAGGGCTACTTTTGGTCTATGACCAGGCCTGCGTGCAGAGAGCCTGCCACCAGGGCGTGGGCATGTCCTCTCAAAGTGGATCTCCTGGCCTTGGGCTTCACAGGCTTTTGATCGCCTCCTCCTTGGATCTTAAATGTGCACCAAAGACCCTTTGTCCAGGAGTTGATTGTGTGGAAGGGGTGAGGATGTGAGCTAGGGACCTCCTATTCAACCATCATTCTGATGTCACATATCTCATACAGAATTTTGAAAGGCTGTCAAGAAGGAAATATACATGTATACACACACACACACACACACACACACACACACACACAACACACACCTCAGTAACCTTGGATATAAACAATCTTTTAAGTGTTAGCATTTGGCCAGGGAAACTTCATTTCCTAGTAGTACTGGATAGAGGAAGCATTATTTTCACATAAAATTCAAATGGTTCAAGTTTTGATAAATTTCTCTCTAAATTTTCCATTTTTGTTTAATGAAAATTCCCAGAATGGGACACAGCTTTCCAGTAAAATATAGCTGTTAAAAATGAAAATTTTTTGATGGTACAGGATCTGCTACAATAACCTTTCATTTAACAAAGCAAGAGAAAAAAGTTTAAATGGGTTTTTCCAGTATTCATTTATGTGGGTTCTTCATTCAGCCTTCAGAGAAGATAAAACCCTCTATAACAGCAAAACTGCTTGCTTTTTCCATCTTTCCTTAGTCTAGATTCAAATGAACTAAGATAGCTAAATTTACTCATAATATTTTCCACATCTTATAATAAAACACCCAGATTTTTACATTTTGCATACCAGCTTTTTTCTTATGTACAGATTAACATCCTAAGATTAAAAACAGCTAACTCTGAACTTCATTTCAACCTCATATTTGTTCTTTTTTGTTGTTTTAACTACCCTCCTCATTCTACCCCTAAAATTTACACTGTCCCGTAACACAGGGGTCCCCAACCTCCAGGCCATGGACCAGTGCTGGTTCAGGTCTGTTAGGAACTGGCTGCGCGGCAGGAGGTGACCTTGAATGTAATGTGCTTGAAACATCCCAAAACCATCCCCGCCTCCACCACCATCCCTGGAAATGAAACCAGTCTTCCGTGAAACCAGTGTCTGGTGCCAAAATGTTGGGGACTGCTGCCATAACAGAAAGGGACCTAGAACTATAGCATTTGTCACCAGAAGTTACCTGTAGTTTTCTTTCCACTTAGAAGATTGTTCTATAACTGTAGCCCCTCCCCTACCTCAATGACTATGCTTTTAGCATTATTGCTTCTCCATTCTCCCCTTAATTATTTTCAGTTTCCCAGGGCAACATTTTCTACATGGAGACATTCTTGCTGCAGTAAAACATCTCCAGCAATTCTGAGTCAGCAGAGAAATGTATTTATTTTCAGGAAGTCTTTTTTTTTTTTTTTTTAGCCATGTGAGTTTCCAAGGTAGAAGGTGTGTGCTTTTTTCCCTCCTATAATTTGAAACAAAGAGGATCACATTTTCCTCCATGAGGAATAAACATTTTACAGGGCTGATAGAACAATGCTGCTTTTAAAACTATATAAGAAAATTTAAAGTACTTGACACAGCAATGGGAGAGAGATTATAGCCTGCTTGAAGATATACATTTCTACATAATTTTGTTAGGAGTCTAATATGCAGAAAATTACCAGTAGACACAACTGGACTGGGAGTGCTAGGTAGGAAGTGGGTTGTCTCAGCACCAAAGTTTACCGGTGTCCTGGGTTGAATAGTGTGCTGCCAAAATCTGTGTCCTTCCTGGAGCCTTAGAATGTGACCTTAGAAGTAAGGTCTCTGCTGGTATAATTAAGATGTGAGTTAAGATGAGCTCCTAATGAAATACGGTTGGCCTTAATACAATATGACTGTTGTCCTTATAAGAAGAGGAGAAGAGACCAAAAAAGCTAACAAACAAACAAACAAAATGGCACACAGGGAGGATACCATGTGATGAAAGAGGCAGAGATTGAATTGATACCTCTGAGTCAAGGATGACAAAGATTGCCAGAAAAACTGGAAACAAATGAAAAGGAAAGAACTGGGTTCTCCTGTAGAGCCTCCCGAGAAAGCATAGCTCTGCCAATACCTTTAATTCAGACTTCTGGCCTGCAGAACTGAGAATAAATGACTGCTGTTTCAGGCCACCCAGTTGGTGGCACTTTGTCATAGCAGCCCTAGGAAGCCGATGCAAGTGGCAACACTGCAGCCTACTTTATAATCAAGAACTGGGTTCAAATCATTGTTATAATCCCTTATTGCCCATTTAACCTTATTTTTTCTCATCCATGAAATGATTATTGTCAAGATTTAGGAAATGTATCTCATGTAAAAGAGTTTCATTAACTATCTCAGACAATTAAATTATCATTTAGAAAAACCGAACAATAATTCTTTAGTACTCTAAGAGATCTTGTCTTATACTGACATTCCTAATTAAGGAGTGCTGAGTCTGATGTTCATTACATAAATATACAGTAAATAACTAGATTTGCTGCGGTGTGTTTAAAAACCAAGAAAACTCCAGTTTGGGGGAATTGACTTTATGAACAATTTTTACAACTAACTTATTTCTGTTGAATCAAAAGAAAATAGATCTTCTGGGAGGAATGCAAATTCCAAAGAAAAGAAATATTATTCTAGGAATTCAAGAGGAAATGGGTAGCCAAACATTCTCCTTGTTCATATTATCACTGTCAAATAACAACTGTTCTTACGTCACTCTTGAATAGAGACACTCATTCTTGTTTCACGTCTCTGGACTGGAACAGCAAGTATTACTGTGGAACATTTCCAGGACAGATGTATTCTTTTGAATGCAAATTATTTAAAGGTGGGGGTATTTGTTTTCATCATCTGTATCATTTATATCATCTCCAATGGTGTATTCTACATGCCTGGAAGAGTTCCTGTTATATCATAGATACTCAGTAATTACGTACTTTCAATAGAGAAATACATATGTTAAATGACTAGGTGACTAAGTAAAAGTTGTCACCAATTGAATTTATATAGTACTATAACTCTCTTCACTACCGCCTATAAATTGTCCCTCTTGTCTTGTTCTCAAACCCCTATTTGGAGAAAGAGAAAGAGAGGAAGAGGGAGAGGAAGGGAGAAGCAAGGAAGGAAGGAAGGGAGGGAGGGAGGGAGGGGAAAGAAGAGAGGGAGAAAGAGAGAAATAAAAGATATTAGTGAATTGTCCAACAGGTTCTGCGGCTGTGTTGAGCGCCAGAAAGGTGACAACTAGACTAAAGTTTTGTAGACATGAGTCTAAATCATGACTATGCCACTAAACACTTGCATAATTAAAAAAACTTATTGTATTTTTTCCGTTAACATCGAGTCTCCTTATAACCCACTCCCCTCCCCCCAATCGCCACATTGTTGTCCATGTCCATGAGTTCTTTTTCCTTTTTGCTCAATCCGTCCACCCCCTAACTTCCCCCTCCCCTTAGCTGTCAACCTGCTCTCTATGAGCCTGTCTCTATTTTGCTTGTTCAGTTTGTTCATTAGGTTCCACACTTATATAATTTTAAGAAAATCATTTTAAGTCCTTAGGCCATGTTTTGTCATCAAGGAAATGAAATAGACAGTCTCTTAAGTCTCTTCCAACTCTGCCATTTTATGATTGTATGGATGGAATTTTTCTGAAGGGGATCGGGACAGTAGAAGGAAACCAGACAATGACGCATAAAGGGACAGAGTCCAGAGAGAAGGAGAAGGAACTTTTAAAGGAGGCCTAGAAGTTAGGGTTAGGGCAGACAGCTAAACACAGAAATGTCACTGCAATTAGATGCAAAAGACTTCTCACTACTTGGTGTATTTGTGAAGTTGAGTAAGTCAGCCTCTCGTTGCGTCAGTTCTTGTTGGGGATTTCTTGTGTGCTGCCCTGGATTTAGACTGGAAGGACAAACATGAATATAATTGTTTCACTAGCTCTCCAGGAGTTTACAGTCCAAGGAGATATTGGAATAATGATGCATACCTGGAAGTTTAAAGTAGTAAAAGTGCATTTGAAACTCTCTGCTCTAAGATCTGTGGTTCTAGGATGATTTCATTTGATTTGGAGGCATCATCAAGTAGACAGAAGTAATTTCTTGAGACATTATTGAATATTCATGAGAAATAGAAATAGTCAATGGTTTGCTGGTAACCCAACTCTCATTTAAAAAAAAACAAACAGAACCCTGATTTGTAGCATTTGTCTGCTTTGGTGGTATAAATGCTTCTAGCATGGTCGATTTCAGGTTGCCAGCATGACATCGCTGGAGGTAGAGTTGGGGAGAGGGGAACATAGTCAGTACCCCAGGCTGCAGCACACGCGCAGGCAGAGGGGTGAGCCTCAGGCGTAGTGGTACCACCTCCCTCCAGCTAGACAGTTGAGTAAAAACTGAGGCTGTGGCTCAAGACAGAGAATGAGTACATTGACTTAATATTATAAATCAAGAATATTGCTAATGAAACTTGTTCTTACAGAAATAGATGGGTATTTGTACCTTTTGTATGACTTGATAAAAAATCCTGAGAGACTTTTTGGTTATGCATAACCGTAAGGAGATGTCATTAAATTTTCAGTGCCTTTCTATCTTTTTCTAAATATCCACTTTAAAATCAGTTTTTTTTAATTGCCTTTGTTTCCTTATTCTAAACATACCCCAGGCTGCAAATTCTATAGATTTTGCCTTGTTTTTCATTTTACAGCTCAAACTCTAGTGCAAGAACTTCTCACTCATCAGAATCTCTGTAATGGCTATATAACTGATTTACCTAGTTTACAAACATGTGTAATACATAAGTATCAAATTAATCTTCTAGTCTCTTATACTTATAGTATAAGTTCCAGAAAAGTAAACCTTATATGTTTCTTATTCAGCAAAATAACAGAAATATGTTTTTTTTTAATTGAAAGCAACAAAACCTGGCTAGGCTAACTTAGGCAGAAAGTAAGTTTATTAAAAGGATATTGGCTCTGACTGCCATGCCTCAGTGGGTTGGGCATCGTCCCACGAACTGAAAGGTCACAGGTTTGATTTCCGGTCAGAGTACATGCCTGGGTTGCAGGCCAGGTCCCCAGTTGAGAGCATGCAAGAGGCAGCCGATTGATCTTTTTCTCCCTCTTTTTCTCCCCTCCCTTCCCTTCTCTCTAAAAATAAATTAAAACCTTAAAAAAAAAAAGGATACTGGATAGCTCCAAATATCAAATGTGAATCTGAGAATCTAAAAGAGAAGAGTGGGAAACAAATGAAATTGACTAAAACAGAGGATAAAACTGGCTAATTCCACTGCCTTTAAATAATTGTCATGGAAGCTGAGATATCTGCTCCCTTGTCATCACTATAAATAATCTCTATTTGTCCTTGTGTCACTCCCTCAAAATTAAAAGAGATTATTGGAAGCATACCATAGACCAAGCCCAGTCATATGTCCATATGTCAAAGTCTCCTTACTTATTCTTTCATATCTAAATTCCACATTATCTATCTCAGGATGAGACCATTCTCTCTCCCTCTCTTTTTTTAATCATAATCAAGCCTGAATATTTGGCAACATATGGACCAAATTATAAAGTTAACCAGCAACCATAAATTCTCTATCTGTACTCTAATGGTGAGAGAGGAAAAAAAGAGAAGCTAATCAAAATATACAAATGCATACAAGTTATAAAAAAGAAGAACAAGGGCTTAGAAGCTCTCAGTTTTCTACCAAATCAGTTTCTTATTATTTAGCACAACTCCTACCATCTATATGTCCGCAAAATGATCCCTCGAAACAAGACTTCTTGCTTTTCACCACTCATGCCCCATATTCTCTTATCTCTATAACTTTAGTCTTACTGCCTCCTGGCTGGCAACGCCCTGCCTTTACCTCCTCTTGTGTGCATCCTTTTCTACTCTTAAGGGCAGAGTAAAAGCCACCTTCTTCACGAGTCTGTCTTTAATCCTCCCCACAGGAAGCCAGACTCTGTTCCAGACCTTAGCCTTAGGTTTGTAGCTCTCCTGTAATATGCCTTACCTGGTATTCTGTGATATGTGTAGCTTGTTTTCTGTCATTTTTAGTTTCCCTACCTTGAAAAATTCCCATTGTCATTATCTTGTTTGTTTTTAAAATTTTAGTGAGAATGAGAGATCTTTAACTTTTAGGTTGATTAAGAAAAATATAAATTTCAAGTCAGCATATGACATTGAGTGGATGTCTATATATTTTATATTAGAAGTTATGTTTTTACAATTATAGATAAATTATTTAAAATGTGGTTTTAATCCCTGGGTCATTTTTTACAATTTGGATTCAGTTAGGGATTCGTGGGCCTAATTTTAAAATGAATAGTAATGAATGTACAAAAAGCTGAAAGAAAATGATTATTAATCCTAATTCACCTATTGGCTTATAGAATATTATTAGGTTTTAAATCTTTTATCATGGGTCATGAGGTCCTCACAGTTAGTCAAAGGATGAGATAATTCCCCTTAACTCCAGGAAGGTATTTTAGATTTAAAGAGAAAACAAATAACAAGAACCAGAAAATGGCATTAAAAGCCAGTATTAAGTCTGCTTATGGGATCAAGATCTGGATTCCCTCCTGACTACATTTGCAGAAGCTCACCTGTTATACCATGAAGTGGTTCATACTTGGTTTCTTGATGGTCATCAGGCTGCAAAGAATTTTGTTGAATTGTGAGGAGGAAACCCAAATGACAGCCATGAAAAAATCCAGTCCCAGTATGAACCATACTCCATTAGCCTGGATTTGACAAGTGAACCTGAACTTGAAAACAAACCACAAATCACTGTCCCAATACTATGTCTTAAAAGTGAATGCTTCTGTGCGAACAGTGGTATTTCCCACATCAATATATGTATACATGTATATATGGTATGTAAATATACATGCAATATATACTTAAATACATACGTAATATAATGTATATATAAAATAAAACATGGTACGGTGATTTTGTAATTTCTCTACTCTGCGGAAACAAAGCCCAATTCCTAAATTCCAAGTCATGTTCAGGAATTATCATAATCTTCCCTGATTCTTCTTTTCACTCAGAAATGCACAGCAGACTGAATGTTTTACCAGACCAAGTGTTCTGAGATTTTGGGTGCTTTTCATAGCCGAGATCATTCTGACCATGTTTGTGCTCTTGGGCTTAGGGTCTACTTTAATGTGGGTTTTCTGATTCCCTGGAACACATACGTTGTTATATGAAAAACATCTAGACTATATGAAGTTTTTATGTTTGTTACCTAAGAAATAGAATAAGAAAGTGACATCGCTTCACTAAAAAATCGGCCCCGCCCTGGAGCCCTGGGAACACGAGATAATGTGAAATACCAACTGCAGACCGAAGGCAATAAAAACCTTTTTAGTAAGAAAAAAAAACAAAAACAAAGCTCTTTTAGGTAAATATTTTGTTCAATTAAAAAAAAAATGACTTCAACTGAATGACCAATTTTTCTGATAGCGTTTTATTAGTATGTGAGAACATTTTACACAGAAAAGACTGGTTACTCTTTGTGGAACTAGTTGGGAATGGGAAAATACACATAGAAAACAAACAAAAATGTTCTTCACTTACCAAAAAGTAAATGGATTTATATGTATGAGTTATCATCTTCACTAGTATAAACTTGCTTAAAATAGAAAACTTGAAACTAGAGAGAAATAACCTGGTTTGGATAAAAAAAGAGTCCCAAAGAATGACAGGCCCATGGCTGGGTCTTCCCCATAGGATGGAATAGACGATTCATCAAACAAGAGGCCTGGCCAGGTAGATGGTCTCGCTGTTTGACTCTCCTGCTCTTTCTGATTGTAATGTAATTCATGTAAGGTTAATTTGGCAAGCCTCCTCTAGGACTCCGTACGGGGCAAGATAGCCCAACGCACTTTAAAATAATCACTTTTAATTATTTTACTAGAAAGGCAGGAATGAGTCTTAAAAACTATGCGGTTTTAAATGCAATAATACACTCATACACAGCACTCCAAACTTTAAGTTAAGCTACTCATCCATATTCCTCAAAGGTAATATTAAGTTCAACATAGCTGTACGTGTCCCTGTCTTCAGTGCCAATGCCCTGTTCACTGGAAGTTATGGTACCATAGCCACTTCCTGTGTTTGGTTAGATGATAGGGTTGGTCAGGAAATTACAGCTGGGAGGCCTCTGAACAACCGCTCTAGAATTGTACTTGACTCCTGACTGGTCTTCTCTGTTCTCTGCGTCAGCAAGTCACTTGTCTCTCCTCTGACTTTCCTGAGGCAAGTAAAATAGGTGTTCCCAAAGTACCCATGACACTGTACAATGTTCCCTCTCGGTCAGATGGCCTAAAACTCTTTAGATTTCCTACAAGTTATATACTTACGGTGTGTGGTGGCGAGATGGCTTCCTGCTCTCAATCCTCAAGCCTTCGGCCCAAGACAAAAGCCTAAGTAAGAAGTGATTGATGCCTAAACACCCACTCATAATTCCTGCAAGGAAAAGCCTTTCCACTAACAGGATTGACAATGACATTCTTTTTCCTGGCTCCATCCCAGCTAGCAAAGAGTATAATACTGCCATATCTGGAATATTCATTATTTCTTCTGCAGTTTTAGGTTTTATGAGGAGAACATAGGTGAGGCCAAATCAGGTGTCAGGTCATTGAATACCAACAAAAAATATTGCATTCAATCCTGTAAGAACAGTGGACTTAAACCTGTAAGGCATCGAAGAACCATTTTGAGCAACAGTCTTCCTTTGGGAAATGTATATTGGAAGCATTGTGAAGCATGAATTAAAAAGCGGAATGTATTTCATAATATTGTCCTTAAAGTTAGAAATCAAGAGTTCAGCATTTAGGGAATTCTTTAACTATTAAATAACATTGCAGTTAATATATAATAGAGCTATCAGTGAACAATAGCATTAAATTAGCCAAGCACATAACCTGGTCCAACATTGCATATAATAGAGGCCACACCGGTACAAATATGTCAGGCCAAGAACTATAGCACCATCTGGAAATGATAAAATTGGAATGAATCTGTAATGCACTAGGGTCTCTCTGGGTTTCAGAGCTCATGACAAGAAAGAAATGACCAACAACCTAACATTTCATAGTTTTATGTATCTACATTCACATAAGTTTTAGATTATTTTGGGTTATATGAAGGCAGAAAATTCTTCATTTATGCAACTTCAGTCACTTGCAGTGATATCCCTATTTTTAGTTAGAAAGGAATTATCTATAATTGTGGCAAATATTGATGTTGAGTAAAAGTGATTACTCTTTGGGGGCCTCTTAATACTCTCTGTTTATTCAGCTCTTCTTTTCCCTGGTACAGTAAATATATTCTTGATTTTCTTTCAAGTCTGCAGTCTCTGTGTGTGCTGAGGGAAAAAAAGAACTCTGACAATAACATACTCTCTCCTCCACCACAATCTCACGTTTTCTCTCACCTATGTCCCCCACTTTTACTGCCCAGCCTCTCTCCTCCAGCCTATCTGTCACTAGTACGTAGTTGCACAGTTTTAAATAAACTGTGTGTGTACTCACATGTGTGCATATGCACACATGCATACACACAGTATTTGCACAAATGCACACATATACACCTATAAGTGCCTGTATTATATCTATATTTTAAGTCTGTCAGCTCTCTTCTATACTTTTTGTAGCTTTTTTGCCTTGACTAGCTGCAGCTAGCTATTCACTTTGAAAATAATTTTCACTTTCTATTTGGCATTTGTTCTCAGATACTTAACAGCTTCTGTATCAGATTCAACTTCTGAAAACTTTTAGATTTCCTTTACTTTGCTCCTTCTGTTGGACTTTTGACTCTCCCCTTTTGCATAGCCTTTCTGAGAAGCCCAGAAAGCCCTCCTGATTCATATACCCCGTGGGCTCCCCACACTTCTACAAATGTCCAACCCTTCTGTTGGTTTTTGTCCAAACAGAGGTCACATATATACCATCATCTTTCCAGGAATATTTATGCTGTCAGATATTGAAATCAAATAAGAAAATCAAAATGATTCTCTTAAGGCTCCACCTTAGAGATGGCTATTTTTAAATTAAAATATAAATGAATATTTTTGTACTTTCTCAAGAAACTTAAGAAAAGAGATATGTGAAATTATAATTCAAAATAACCTCAAGCCAGGAATTCTTGGGAACTTCACTTCAAAATGATAACCTCTCCCCTCATAGATTTGTGTGATATTTTTCCATTCTGCTAATAAGATACCTGCCAGAGACAAACAGTTACCAGCTTATAACTGAGGTATTGTATTTTACAATGAGCACTGTACCATTTATGTCACTGACTATGGGAATATTTGGAAAGAGCTTAATTCCTCCTCATTAAAACCGAACATCCTTGCACATATTTTTCTTTTCAACACAGGCAATCCATTTGGCTTTCACTAAACATATTAATCATAAAAGTAAAAATCCATCAGATTATCTTTGGGCAATTTAAGTTTTTATTGGATTTATATGAAATTTATGAGAATGTTTCATTGTATTTCACTGTAAATTATCAGTGTGAAGTAATTTTTATTGCTCTAAGAATGCTATTTCAACTGCTGCCCAAACTAAGTGGACACTGAAATTCAACACTCTGTAAGAGGACAAAGAAATAGCCACCACAACAGAAACTATAACTGGCTGCATAGCACAAAATGAAATAAATGTGGCAATCAGAGGAATTTCTTGGTTGCAAGGCATTTAAAAGTTTGATGATAATGCCAGTTCCTCAACCCCTTTAGCTTGGGTGTTCATTTTTCCTGAAATATATTTTTCTCTCTCCTAACATTTATCATAACACAAAAAGGCAGATTTATTTTTACACATTTATATATAGCCTTGTTTGCAAAAGCCCTCTATGTAAAATCTCATGAAACTTCTAAAACAATTGGTAAAAACCCACAGTATCTACATGAATGAATAACTTTTGTTATTAAATTATAAATTTATACTCAAATATATTAGGAAGTTATTTTTTTATCCTCACCCAAGGATGTGTTTATTTATTTTTAGAGAGAGAAAAGGGGAGAAGAAGAGACAGAGAGTAACACTGATATGAGAAACGTTGATCAATTGCCTCCTATACACACCCCAGCTAGGGATCGAACCCGCAACCTTTTGGTGTATGGAACAATGCTCTAACCAACTGAGCTACCTGGCCAGGGCAAGAAAGTTATTTTTTAAAGAACTTTACAGTTTCTATTTTTCCGACCTATCCTACATTGTGGTTTATTAAATCAATGGATATAGTCAATTAGTCAATGCATTCTTTATTTTATTTAGTTTGGCTACCCTAATACAATAAAAAATGAACTATTCAAAGAAAGCATGTGACAAAAAAAACCAGGGCTAATCAGTAGATATATTTTTTAAGAAGTAAAACTATTCTAACCGTTGATTTGTTGTTTGTCAATTTAAGAAGTATTTATTGAACACATACCTTGAGCCATTTAACTCTGTTGGGCATTAAGATGTCACTATTCTCAAATTGAGGTTAAAATATTTCCAACCCTGACTTGAAATGCCCCAACACAGCATGAAATCACAGCCTTAGAATGGGTGATGACCTGGTGAAGATGCTGTTGCTGTGACACAACTGAAGTTTCTCGATGGCACTGGCATAGCTTTGATTGTGGGATTTCCTTTGGTTTCAGAATCACTGTTCCCAAAACCAACTTGCAGTAGAAACCCCCTATACTCTAAATTGTCATTTCTTAATCAGTTTTCTGTTGAAACACAGAGAGCGAATGCTCATGTGCTTGTCGTGCGATTTGTGCAGGATGGGCAAGAAAGTGATGACTTCCAACAATTTTTAGATAACAACTATAAATTCACACCCTTACTTTGCCCTGGAGAAGCATATTTGGTGAGATACTAGGGAGTCAGCATAATTTTATTGTTGTTACAGTCTTGAATCAGCTCCAGTATACAAAGAGTGAATCAATTACAAACTATAACATGAGATACACTTTACTGTTGATCTCCATACACTTGAGACTTGTGATCCATTTGAGAAAGATTCCCCTAAATCTAATATGATATAACATACTAAAGTGTCTCTGTGTGTGCATAAATGTACTAAGTTTTCATAGTACATAGTACATAGCTCTTCTTCCTGCCCCAGCATCAGGTCTTCACAATACCCTTAATCAGATACAGTCCAAGAAATGTAGACTTAACAACAATTAAAAAAACACCTTTAAGTTAAATAATGAATCATATTGTCACATGAATCTGCATTTTCTTGGAGTGTTTTTCTTCCCTCCTCTCTTCTGTCACAGTCACCGATGTTGACATCCATGGATGACATTCAAGAATAAATATATCGATATTAACATTTCAGAAAACTTTTTTAACTTCTCAAAGAATGTGTATAGCAGAATACTGTTAATTCACAATATAAACATATCTTTTTATCTTCTAGGAGTAAACATTTTATTTTAAATTAGGACTGGAGGAAGCTTTTATATAAAAATATGTGTATACAGAACTTTCATTAGATAAAACAAGAGACTTAAAAGAAATGTTGAACTTATGGAGAGGTGCTTCTGGCTAAGAACCTACTTAGACTCCCATAGGGGTGCAAGTTCATATTCTTCTTTCATTAGAAATCTTTCAGTGGAAAATTTGAGAAGCGATTCAGGGGAGATTTAATTTAAGACAAAATACATTTTGATGGTTGGGTAGTATCGCAGATTGGATTCCCAGGAAAGCGGACTCTGAGGCAGAGGTTCCCATGTAGAAGGTTTCTTGGAAATTCTTCCAGGAGCAAGCCCTGTGAAGTGAAGGAAGCAGCACTGGGGCACAGGGAGGGTTGAGCTGTGATGCAGGCATAATAGGGGGGCTCAGCGGATGCTATGGAAACACTGGAGGTGCACTGGCCCTCAGGAAGTCCCAAATTGAGGCATATGGTTTGGGTTATCTTATCCCTTATTCACTAGTCAGTGAATAGAGTTGTTCCCATGGGGCATTGTAACTTTAGAGAGAAATTGCTGGAGCTGAACTCAGCTATGAGTTGTCACCTGGTAATGTCTTGGCAGCTAGGGAAATGAACATCTTAATCTTTTTTAAAAAATCCTCACCTAAGGATATGTTTATTGATCTTAGAGGGAGAGGAGTGAGCAAAGTGGGGGAGAGTGAGGGAAAAAAAGAGAGGGGGGTGGAGAGAGAATTTCTGTCGGTTGCCTCCCGTATGCACCCTGACCAGGAATTGAACCTGCAACATTTTGGTGTATGGGACAATGATCTAATCAGCTGAGCCTGAGCCTTCTAGCCAGGGCTGAACACCTTAATCTTAATGGAAGACAGAATCCTCTAGAGGCAGTACAAGCTCAGCAGCTTCCTTGTAAAGAAGGGTCTAGAATAAATGAGTTATGAGTAACTTGATATAAATGGTTTTTAAATTTAACGAAATTTCTATCTCCAAGTAAAAGAGAGAATTTCGTTTTTGTATATCGAAGATAAGGGAAAATATAAAGGAGTATACTCACACACACATTTGGAATAGAGTGAGAAACATAAGGAATATCGTGCTTGTCTTGGAAAAGAGAAAATTATTTCCCTCATGTTTTCATCAGAAAAGGTCTGAGCTAAGTAATAGGAGTATTACTAAAGTTAGTTCTAGATTTTCGTTGCATGCAAAAAGTTTATTCAACATTTTTAACTTTTGCTGAGTTCATAAAGATAAATGTTTAGTGCATAAAATATCTTAGAAAAAATAAAATTAAGGATGTCTGCCTTTCCTTAAATGTGAAATTAAGCTAACAAAAAGAATGAAGAGAAACTATTTATTTGACCATGGTTAAATATCAAAAGATTATATTTAATAATATATAATAAGACATATAAAGTCCAATTTACTTTCAAAAAGCTTTAATCTAGAATGTTGACATTGGAACACTGCAATTGTATTGGGTTGACCAAAATGTTCATTTGTTTTTTCCGTACGATGGCTCTAGTAGTGCTTAGTTATCTGTAACTTCATTCGAAACAATTTTGTTAGATTGTATTGTGACAGTTCTCATACCAGAGTGCATTAAAAAATAACCTTATCAAAATTAGTGAATTTTTGTGTAATATTGAAGATGGAAGAAAATATGCAACATTTTCAGCATATTATGCTTTATTATTTCAAAAAAGGTAAAAATACAACTGAAACACAAACACACACACAAAGATTTGTACAACCCTGGTGGGTGTGGTTCTGTGGATTGAGTGCTGGCCTGCGAACCAAAGGATTGCTGGTTTGATTTCCAGTCAGGGCACGTGCCTGCGTTGCAGGCCAAGTCACCAGTCGGGGGTGTATGAGAGGCAACCACACATTGATGTTTCTCTCCCTCTCTTTCTTCCCTTCCCCTTATCTATAAATAAATAAAATAAATAAATAAGTAAATAAATAAATAAACTTTTAAAAAGAAAAAAAGACGTGCAGTATATGGAGAAGGTCCTGTGACTGATCAAATGTGTCAAAAGTGGTTTGCAAAGTTTTCTGCTGGAGATGATTTAATGGATGATGCTCCATGGTCCTGTAGGCCTGTCGAAGTTGATAGCAATCAAATGGAGACATTAATTTAGAATAATCAATGTTATGCAATGTGGGAGACAGCTGGCATACTCAAAATATCCGTGCCAATAAATTTATTGGTGAAACTGAAAAATGTGCCCTTTATTTTCCAGAAGAAACTAAGTAAATGTTTGGCCCACCATATATGTTGCTGTGATCTTAGGTAGTTAGATATGAACATGGTACTAATGTCTTAAACTGTTTACCCCTGCCCCTAATTAAATATGCTGGTTGCCATGGACGAAGACTCTTACGCCACCACGTTGATCTCAGATAGATTGGCTTTGAGTCTGAACATATTCTGAATATATCACTGCCCCTGAATTAGTGGAGAGGGAGAGGGACTTCCAAATTTCATTTTTAAAATGAATTCACACCACCACCTTTATATATAAACAAATCATTCTCATATAATTTATACATAAAATGAGCTTAAAATGTAAACTACTTCTGAACTGGTCCTTACTACTGTCTTTTCCCCCCTAATGTACTGATGAGCACATCACAGCTGTCACAGAAACAACGTGAAGAGTAAGAACAGTTCACTAATATTCCAGCAAATTAGTACAGCCCTGTATATTTAGTTCACTCTTTAGAGAATATATATGAATATACAGGACAATTATGTGAATATACATAATTCTTTGCTCATGCTTTAGTATTGACTTATAGTTGACTTAAACATTTGCTGCAGAATAGTTTCATGTGATAAAACTTTATCAAACTGGCATTATATCTTTGGACACTCACCTTTTATGTACTTTAGTATCCTCATCTTTAAAAGCAGTTGGGTCAGTTTGAGCCACACAAGATTCCTACTAGTGCGGTATTCTGGCTTAAACTATGATTTACCCACACTTTAGATATGGAAGCCCATGGCCCTTGAGCTGGACTCAAGACCCAAGGCCAAAGGGCAGTGCAAACAAAACCCCCAGTGCAGACCTCTGCTTGTGTGACTCATCACTGACCACAGGCAAACGAGCCCAATTCCCCAAGTGGAGGCCCCTAAGAGACCCTTACTCAACTGTATACAGATATAATAACAATTCCCTTAAATTATAAAATTGTTAGTGCACTTTTCCAAAGTACCTAACTTATTGTTTAAAGTATCTTTACTCTCAAGGAAAATCTAATTTAGCGGGCACATTTCAGGATCATGAATCACTTTTTTTCCCCTTTAACCTGATAGTGTCATTTTTCATGACAATGATGCTCCCTTTAAGAATGTTGTTTCTGAGGTTAAGATAAAGCATTTTCTCTAAGAACTTTTGTATGTTTTGTAGAGTTCATATTGTTCCTAATTGGAAATTAAGTTACTTCAATTACCAAAACATTTCGTGTTTATCCAAGAATAAACATATCCTCCAGTGTTTCAACACTAGACAGAAACATAACTCTCCTAATGCCCAAAATGCCTTGACATGCTTTCTTTTTAGATCCTGTCATCACCTTGTGAAGCTAGTCCATTTTATTGTGTCTCCATGCTGCAGTGTGTCCCTCTCTCCAGAGGAAATGTAATGGATGTAAGGATTTCTTAGACGGATCAGGTGACATGTATTGTTCTCTCAGCCCCCCGCCTGCGCTCTGCGAGAACACCAAGTGCCAGTGTGCCGCCCACGAGTGTGTGCCATCCCTCCTGCTCTGTGACGCAGTGCCCGACTGCCACTTTAATGAAGATGAAGCCAGCTGCTGTGAGTTCTTTCACTAACTCAGTGTGCCAGGGAAGAAGTGCTGTTTGGGAATGATGGAGAGAGTCTGACAGATAAAACAAGGTTCTCTAGAGTCATACCGTGATCATATCATCAATAACGTAGTCGTTTGTGTTTTGTTGCCAAACAAAGCACGTAGCCCTTGCTTAGCATTTCTGGACGCATCCTGTTTGTGTAGCCACACTAATCTCTATTGAACTTAGCTGATTTTCTCTCTTACTGCGATCTGAGTATGGGAATGATCTTATGTACTGGTTATCTTTTTAACAAACGTTTGTGGAAATGGACTGAAGACATGTAATTGTCATTTCTTCCCATCATAAGCGTTCATGCAGATGCTCAAGCCAAGTGCTACAGGCAAATATTCATTTCAATGAATACATGCAGTTAGGGACTGAACCTGGACAACTACCTGGGTAAATATTATGTCATCAATGAGTTCATGCAATCCCTAAAGATACAGGTTTGAATCTCATCCTCGTCACCATCTATGCAGTCTTGGAAAAGTTACATGACTCAGTCCCATCATCCATATAATGCCTACCACACAGGGCTGTGAGGGTTTGAGAGAATACAAGTAAAATCCCCAGCCCTTTATTTAGCACCTTCTATGTTTATTATAATTAGCCTATATCAGATAAGGAAGAAAAAGTTTCAGTTAAGTAATTAAGTAAAACTTGAAGGTGAGCACATAATCATGGTAGAATCAAAGCACCATTAACATTTTTTATGTTTGTTTCCTTTGCTTGGTTTTATTTTATATTAAACTGTATTATATTTTTGGCAAGGGCTGCAGTGATAGAGCTCCATAAGCCATATGTTAATGACCACATGTTTTTTTTTGAAATAGTAAAAAGCAATTTGGAATGTAACTGTAAAAAAGGAACACTCAAAGAAATATAAGGCAATATCAGTGCCCTATTTAGTGTGGGCATCTGGAACTATGGTAACTATTGGAAAAGGGGGACGGCCTTTGGAGAGTTAAAAGTTTCAGCCTTAACCATAAATTTTTTTTTAAAGGGTTTCAGCCTTAAGCCAGTGAACTACTTTTCCTGGCTTAGACTTAGAGATTGGTTTTCTATCTCCTGTCTCACTGCTATTTAGTACATTCTTTCTGTAATGAAGCAGACTTGTCAAGTCTTATAATATTTTGTTAGGAGCAAGGCAAGCAAATGGGAGTAAATAAAGAAGAGAAAGCCTGCCAAATTACTTATCCCTGTTCCCATCAGGACATTAATGTAACATGGCTGATAGAAATCATATTAAGTTAAATATAATCATGTGGCATTTGACTTTAAGGAACAATGATGCTTTAAGGAAAGCTTAGGGAAGTACTGTATCCTTATACTTTTAGGCATTTGTTGAAAATTGGTGTTTGACAAGGTAGCAATATATGAAATTCTGCTCCTAAGGGGAAATAAGTCCACATTAGGATAGTCTGCTATCATGGGAGGATTGCGTCTATCCATCTCTGAAATATTTAATTGAGTTCTGACTCTGTAGGGTAAATTGTGTGAAAATGAACAATGGACAAAATGCTAGAGCAAAATTATAGAATAAAAGCATCCAATGATGACAATTTGCCAAAATTGAGGGGATAATAGTCCTTATCTGGGTTCACCTACTGGTTTAGAATGGTATTTTGTAAACTCACATTCATTCATTCATTCATTCACAAACGTGCAATAGGAACACAATTTATGCCCCATATTGTATTGGGCATTGATGATACAGGTTAACATGGCATTGTACCTGCTCAGTTCATAGATATATCATATATTACTAAAGGAGACTGGTAATAGTTGGGAATTCCAGGTGACAAGTTCTGTGACAGAGATAAACACAGGGTAATTGAATTCATAATAACTGTGGAGTCTGTAAACTTTAAAAATAGCCAAGTTTGGAAAGACAAGTAGTCATTAGGCAAATAGAGGTATTTAATTCCAGTGACGAATGTTCCAAGAATAGAGAAAAGGTTTTGGGAAGCATGTTTCCTATAACTAGAGTAGTTTGTGGTGAGAAATGTGGAAGTAATTCTCAAGAGGTAAGCAGGGACTAGACCTTGAAGAGTCCCTCCCAGTTGTGCCAGGGCTACACAACTGTCTAAGCAATACATGTGGCAGGTTGGAGTGAGGAAGGGTTACTGGTTAGGAGATGCTGTAGTTAAAATATAAAGGTATTGATTAAATAATGGTGTGAGGTAAAGATAGGAGTAGATTAAGACACATTCAGGTGAAAAGGAAGAGAAAGTAATCAAGAAGAGTTTCCGAGTTTCTGATTTGGGCTATGAGATGGTTAATCTGCCATTTCCTGCACTTGGGAAAACAGGAGGAGAAGGACCTCTTAGGGTGAGGTTGTGGCTTCATTGTTAAACATGTTGCCTTTGTGGTATCTCTGGCACGTCCGCATAGAAATGGATATCTGGAGCTCAGGAAAGAAAGTAACCAGGATTTATGAACATACATGGCCATCGGCACATGATCGTTGAACCTGGAGGCATAGATCAATAAAAAAGAGTAAAATGAGAAGTAATAGACAGAATCCTAAGGAACATCTAAAAGACAGGTAAGAAAACCAAACACTGAATGACACTGAGAGGTGGTCATAGACACCTCAGAACAACAAAAAGAGATCGATGATCTGAAAGGTAGGAAGCCTTAATATCACAGTGTTCACAGGTTGGAAGAGGTGAAAGGTGGTTTCTGATGATCTTGGAGAGAGAACTTGCTGTAAAATAGGAAGGAGAGGAGAATTCTGAAGTCAATCATTTGTAGAGAAAAATGGGAAATGGCAAAGAGAAATCAATTATAGACTTTTTCAAGAAGTTGACATTCAGTGGGATGTAGAGCCAAATAAAAGGTTTGTTTGTTTTGAGAGGCTTGCACATGTTTAAATGCCGTAGGAATAGGATTCTGAGATGTTTACAATTCTAAGCAGGAAAATCAATAGCAATTGATATTTGAAGGCTTTCTCTTCTTGTAAAAATAAATGCTGTAATGGTCAGAATGTTTAAACAAATCTGTGATGAGGTCAACATTTAGAAGTAATGTGTATTTAATATTGTCCTCCCATTGGAAACATGTTTTAATGAACAGAAGTGATAGTTATTTCACCAAAAATAACCCCTTTCCATTAAAAGATGAAAAAAAAAGTATTATGGGAAAATACCACAAAACTAACAACATTCTTCTCACTGATAGCAATCTATTTACCAAGGAGATTTTAAGATTTCATTAGATATTGTTATCAGTCAATATTCTGTCAAGAAATAGATGACACATTGATACTGTATAATTTGAAAATGTTTTAATAAAGGGATTATTTATTAGGGAAATAGTATGCAGAGGGAACCCAACAGGCTCGTAAGAATAGGGGCTTTTATCACACGTAGACCTAAGGACATCAGAGGAAGGAAAAGTTGCACAGAACCTGGAGTCAGAGTTCCATTCGAGAACTGTTGTGGTATTTGGTTAAAGGGTGACCTCACAGTCTCTTCCCTTATATGAATCTCCTGCTGGTGCTTCCCATTAGCCAGACTTTAACAAAAGCCAAAACTAATCAAAATCCAAGGGACAAAAAAGCTTGTTAATGTGTCCTTATCATTTAGACTCCCAGGGCCTAGCGCAGGGAGAGAAGGCAGAGAACAGCTCAAGAGTCAGTGGAACCTGGCTGTCAATGACAGACACAACCCTGAAAACCAGAAAGGGAAGAGGATAACTTACCTAATTTTTCCAACTTGAATTTATTCCAGTAGCATTTGATGTGACCTATGCAGGTCAGTGCCACTTCTGAACACTTGGGATGGCTCACGCTCCTAAGATTTGTAGAGCGACATTTATTATCAATATTTTTATTATCGACCTTCAAATATGTTACTTATAATCTCAATGTCCTATGGTGCTTCTCAGTGATAGTGTAAAGATCATCTTCTGCCTGTGACGTCGTCCCTTCATACAAAGGTGTTCCTTAGTTTATTCAGCATTAAAATTAGGGTGACTGTCTACTTTACAGAGGTATTTGGAGGATTCAATGAATTAATGTGCTAAAGTGCATAATACACACAATATTATCCTTTTCCTATTAAATTACTTTATAGTTTTATTTAAAATTATTTAAACTGCTAAGATATTTCAATAAGGGCAGTGGTTGGATTTAATTCTAGGATAAAGGAAATATCACCCTGCTCTGTGATAGGTCTATTTGTACCTTGTCAGGCTATTCTCATGGCCCAAAGACAATGGTTATTCTGCTGTGAGAAATGTTGATCTGCTGTATACATGACTTTTAATTTAATATTGAGTGGATACACTTCCAGAGCCACACATGCTTTACTTTTGGGTATGTTTTTTATGCAGCAGTTAAAATCTATAACAGGAATTCTGCTTTAGGGAAATTACACCAATGAAACATTCATGCACTACGTATCTTTAAGGCATCATCCACCTGATGCGTGAGCCAACAACCACTCAGTGCTCTGTGTTACTTACCCATTCGGTAAGAAAGAACCTCAGCCCCCAAGATGATGACAGATTGAAATAAGTAGTTTCATAGACATTAAACCACAACGTTTAAAAGCAAATGTGGCAAAAGTAGACACTGTCCAGGGAAACGTTTTTGAAATCTCATTTTCCTATAAATTTTATATATAGCTTCTTTGGACTAATTTTGGAAATTTTCTTTGTTGTATATATATATTAATAATAAAAGAGAAAAAGAGAGTAACGGTTCGTTTTCCTATATTTGGTACAATGTCCTTTGTTGTATGTATGTCAATAAATATTAATTGCAGTCACAATTAATTTGCCACCTACTTTTAAAAGGAAATTGATAAATATCCATTAAATTTAATTTAGACTATTTAAAATGCCACAGAAATCATGATTTTAGTTTTCAATATCATAGAGGAAAAGGTCAATTGTTAACTGAACTGCAAACTTCCTATAAAAAGGAAAAAGTAAAACTTTCAATAAATTCAAACCATTCATATCTTATATATGTATATTTTTATGTCCATTAATGTTGTTTGGACCATAATTGAGAATTTATACCACTTATAAGTTACAGATCTTCATTGTACAGCCAGCTTGGAAATGAACTATAAGCCTCATTGGAAATTGAGTGTAGAAATATAGATGGATTTATATTTGTGAGGGAAGGGCAAAAATAATACTTTACAAGTAGATGAGAAGTATCTATTACCTTTGTATGCAAATTTCAACATATTATATTATTTAAAATCATAAAACTTATATGCTCTCCACCCTTTGCAATGCAAAGCAATGATAATAAAAATATGTGTGTGTATATATGTGCACCTACTTAAACATGTGGGTACATAAATGCATGCATGTACATACACATTTTTTACAAACATCTCTTCATTACATATGAGTTGAAAAATTATGCTATTTTCTAGTTTACTTGGCTTGCAGTATGACTTATCATGTCAACGTACATTCTAAAGTCTTTTAACCCTCTGGAAAAGCTTAAAGATTATCTTTTCTCTCAGGATGTCAGCCATTTCTATAATTTGGTTTCAGCCTTGTTTTTCAGGTTTGTCTACACCACTTTCTTAAAAAGTTCCCCTGTCAAAGGCAAACTGTTTTACTCACTGTCCCAATATCAGGTTTATTGATTCTCAGTGTATAGATTTATTCCCACTCTGCTAAATAGCTTTTCAATGGAAACACTAGAATTCAGAACACATCTAAAGACTCTATTTCAGGCTTCACAGGCCTCTGTACACTAAAGGAATCACTCATTTTGATAATGCTCATCTGTACCAAAGCTTTGCCAACTAAGTCCGGCCTTATGGCATTTCCTTTATTATTATTTTGAGCTGCTGATATTCTTGTATGTTATCTTGCTTTTGTTGCTTTATATGTTCTTGTCTTTTGAAAAATATCTTCCCTGTACACTCCAGGTGAAGTGCTAAGCATAGTGTCTTACATGCAAGTGGCAGTTTAATAATGTTTATGTGTGTTGAACTGAGGATCTAGCACCTCAGGAAGGACTGCTGAACAAAAGATCATCACTTTAATTGTTCAGAACTAGCATTTTAATGAATAGAAATATAAACTCCTAAAAACATCATTTTTTGTCCAACTTGAAAATAAATTTTGATAGGCAGTTCTCAAACTAAACTGTGTCAATATCCTATGATAACTCAAATAAACAATTCCATCCAGCACACAAATATGCTTGAACGAAAGAAAAATTTATGACATAACTGAAAATATCTGTGCAAGAACCATATATAGCACTGTCTTTATTCCTAGATCTTCCGAACTATCCATTCAGGATGAGAAGTTTGAACTTAGTTCTCTCTATTTTAGTAGCAGTAACGTCCTAGATCAACCGTTTTTCAATTTTTAGCAGCAGGTTTGGATTCAAATGCTCAAATAAGATACCGTATATGACACCATTCAGTATATCAAAGAAAAGAAGAGGTAGTCTTGTTGAACTTGGGTTCAGGCCCAGGAAGCCCTGGCCATTCACTGCCATCTTTCAAATATCTCTGGAAAATATTATGACTCAAAGGAATGGGGTTAAGGGAAACAGTGTAGAACAATAGCATTATTATTTAGTGCTTTCTAAATCTACCCAGTATTTCTTTTCTTTAATTTAATTTTATTTTTTGATATATTTTATTGAGTATGCCATTAGAGTTGTCCCATTTCCCCCCGCTTTATACCCTCCATCCTGCACCCCATCCCATCATCCCCACACCTCTTAGTCCATGTCCATAGGCTGCACACGCCAGTTCTTTGGCTTCTTAATTCCCCACACTACTCCCAGCCACCCCCTGACCACTTTTTCTTGTTTGTTTTTGTCAACATCTTCCTGCCACCCCTTCCCCCGGCCCCTCCCACCCCCACCTCCCACCCTCAGTCCTTCCCCCACTTGGCTGTGTCTGACAAGGCAGTCCAGTGGGTTCCTGCTTTGACACTTTCCCTCTATTCCAAACACATAGCCATACTAGACAGAAGAGCTATCTCATAAAAAGGCTTCGAGACATTAAATGTTGCCATGGAACAAAATAGAGCTATAACCAGTGAAAACGGAGACAGACCTGAATCCCAGCTGGTTTCCAGCTTCTCAAGGAGAATAGAGACGCATGATGGAAGCCTGGATGAGCAGTTCTGGTTTAGCCCTAGCTTATAAAAGGAGTCTAAAACATGGCCTCCTGCGGTATGGGTAGTCATCCCCCTAAAGAGCCTAGAGAGCGGGAGTGAGGACCGCAGCGACACCGGTTTGGGAGTAAGAGCGGCACCCAAGGGAAGCCGAGTGCTCTGCGGGACCGGATTGCCAGTGAGCTGTCTGTACTCTTGACAGGCGTCGGTAAAGACGTTATTCTGGAATAGTCAAAGTCTTATGAGTAGTATCCATGCTTGTCCCTCAAAGTCAGGCTGACGAGAGACTCTGGGATTTGTAAAATACCTATGCTAGAAAGGCCCATAGTCATAGTATATGGAGCTGCAGTGACCTATAGTATCACCCAGATCTAATGGGCACCTACCCACTACTCACGACTTAGAACTCAGTTGAAAATCGATGAACATTTAAGCAAGTTACAGTAACTGTCACTTCCATTGTACATAATATCAGGGACATTAGGGGAGCAAGAGATATCTGCCTCGATGTAAATTTGTCTCTAGTCTAAAATCAATTCAGACTATATAGTACATACAGTGCATTTTATACATCTATAAGGCAGAGCTGAAAAATGATTCCATCAACACTTCCTTTTGAACAAATATCCAAGGTATTAAATTTAATATATAATTTTAATATAGGACTAGAAAAATGAGGGATAACACAACAAACTGTATTATTTCATTAGAAAATATTTATTGAAAAAAAGATGATGATGGTCATTTTCTCCCCAGCCAATGTCAGCTGTTCCTTTGGGACTTTGCTGCGCCTCGCCTCGGACTGCTGTGTCCCAGCTCACGAGCACTGTGCTGGTGTCACCCAGTGCAAGGACGCCCAGCTTGACGGGTCCAGCTGCCCAGGTACTCCATGCCCATTCAAGTGTCCTTTACAAGACACTAACTTACCCTGCAGACAGTAATATTACAGACGATGATATTAAAACTTGAAAGCCAAGTAATAACAAGCATAAAATAATTGCGTTTTTATTACTGGTTTGGGGGCAGGAAGAATGTTGACATTTAAGCATTACAAATACATAATATACCAAACTCATGCTTATTCTACATAAACAATGTTTGAAAACAAAGTCAAATACTTAATTTTAATTTCCTGTAATATAATTTAAGATTATATTATATATTTATATAATCTGATATAAATTGCTATGTTTATATAATAAGCAAACCCTGTACAATCTAATGTGTTACAAATATTTTTTTAAATTTGTAGTTTTCTTCCACTTCTTTACAAGGGCTCCCTATTTGTATGATCTAGTCATGTTTAAAAGTTAATTTATTAAACTTTAGACTGACTTTTAAACATTTTTCTTTTCTCTGACCCTGGAACATTTATAAGAGCTGATCATGTACATTTGTGGTTGTACTTTTATCAAACCTGCTTTAATATGTCTAACTTATTATAGTCCATTGTTCACATCGCTCCTGAGTAACTGAATTTTTATTTCATACAGGAGATATATAAAATAATAGATAGGGGCAATATAAATCTGTCACAACTAAAAGATAATTTAAATTGGTGATAAAAGGTGTATTCACTCATATTTTCTAAATAAATTGCAGATAATTTATATGAAAACTGTATTTTTTGTATCCTTGTAAGACTATATTCTTTGTATCTTTCAAGAAAAATGACCTTATAAGCAACAACAGCACGATAATTGTAACCAAATCATAGTGTAGGAAATCTTCTTTTCTATGCTGCTGAAAACGAATACTCACACAACACTGAATTTTATGAATACAAAGGGAAACCAGGGAGTGAGCAAACCTGGTCCCAAAAAGTAGGCCAAGGTAAATGCTCTTTGGCATTATTTCTCTACAAGTCGTTTCACATACCTCAGGAGAAAGGTGTTACAGTTTTTGAAACTATTAAGACACAGCACTAATGTCCAGTACCCAAATTTATTTACATAAAGGTAAGATTTTTCTTTAGGAGAGTTTCATACAAGAACAAATATATTGAAACATGCTATGGTTTATTGTCTGCTTTGACATGTTTTACCTTTTAAAATATGTTCAGAAAAACAGAAGACCTGCCATTCATACTGAGTGACAGACACCCTGTAGGTAATACTAGAGAACATATTTTTGTTGCTCCCTTTATTTTAATAACTCACCAATTCATTTATAGTTCATTTACAACATATCGGTCATTTTGTCATGGCCTCTGGGTTACAGTAACATAAAGACTAGCAAGCCAGTTTTCAGAAAAAAATCTGTATTATATTACATGTTCTCTACATTTTATTCACTTTTTAGTTAGTCAATCAAATATATCAAAATCAATACTTTTGTTTCTAAGAATGCCTTTAATGCTAATACACACTAAGATTTGTCAATGCACATTACACCTTCCTGTTTCTTCCGGGCATCATACTATTTTAATTTAAGGTCAGCATTTCATCGACTTTTATGAGTCCAATCCTTACAGCTCCAATAATTCTCCCAGTGGTCACACAGCAGATGGCGAGCAGCTGGTCTACCTTCACCTCGAGGTTTAAGTCATTAACAAGAACACAAGCTCAGGCAATGTATGGGTGTTGCAGGTTAAGTATTTTTCAATGAGACCTGTTCTCAAGTTTCACTAGAAAGACATTATTATTTTCAAGTTTGGCTGCTTATGTAACAGAAAATCATTGAACAGAATTTGTCTAGCTTAATTTAAGTCAAAAGCCTTTTTCCAGTCATTTGCAGTAGTAGAGGTTAATAAAGGTTATGCAATGGTGATTATGATAATCAGCTACTTGAAGGAGAATTAGGAAAAGGTGCTAAAAATATACACTTACAAGATGGGATATTATGGATAGAATTTAATACATGAATAATAATAATAATACAGCTAAATAACATTTCAGAAGGTTTTAAAACCAAATTAAAACAAAACAAAAACTTCTCATACAAGTACTGTGGAGCTATGTCAAGTTCCCGGCGACAGTTCATCTTTCCTGCAGCCCCTGTGCTGGGATTTCAAGATAAAGAGAACAGTCTGTGCCAACTGAGAACTTGGTTCGCTACACACATTTTCTGGTGGACTCTTAGCATCCAGACAGCCCCTGAAACTACTCTGCTGTTTATTGTGTATATGGATATTTAATCCGTGGCAGTACATCAATACCATATGATTCAAAGGGGTTCATGATCCCATAATATCAAGAACTGCCAGGGGTTATAGAATTTCTGAACGGAATAGAGGATCATTTGACATTTTTTAATAGAAAGGCTTTGGACTTACGAGGACCAGAATCTAGTTCAATATCTGATGCTTCTTTGCTGTTAACTTGAGCATTACATTATTAACCAGTTTTCCTCTCTGTAAAAAAGGATAAGCATGGGATAGAACACAATGTTATGCGGATTAAACGAGGTAACACCAGTAAGACTCTTCGGACAGATTATGACATAAAGCGGGTCTTCAGTAAATGGCAGTGGTGCTGGGGATCATAATGGTGGAAGGGAGAAGACAGGAAGGGTGAGAAGTGGGAGAGAGCAACGGTGATGGAAGTTAGATTTCGCAAAATGCAAAGAACCTCCCGAAATAGAGGGATGAATGAGAACAATTATTTTTTAATTTATGCATACCATTCACTGGTGTGGAAATGTTACAAATAAATTTAATTTATCCTCCCAGCATTCCTATAAGGAGGGCAATCTAATCCTCACTTAAAACATGAAGTACCTTATACTTACAATACCCAGCCCAAAGCCACACAACTTAGTAACTGAGCAGGTATCGTGGAGAGAAAACCAGGACGCAGGTGATTATAAATCTCCCCAACGATCCACCCCGTAGTAGCCGTCACTTCCTTAGTCTCTATACACACTGAGAGAAATGGCAGCAACAACAAAGATAGGTGCTTAGTTGCAAATTATTTACATTTAAGCTTAAAAGTTACTTTTGTTTTTATATTACTCACTTGTCCCGTTTACATGTGTTCCTGCTTTTCCAAAGTGATACACTGCAGTGGGGTCAAACTTGAAATCTTCCAAGCGTGATCCTTCTACAAAGTCAGTCGTGAGTTGTGTTGACCTCCAGGCACATGGTCATAATAACCAATGCCAAAGGCTACAAGACAGTGGGGTATCAGTGTGGCTAAAGAACTTGGGAACCTGTACTAATTCTAAAATCAACCGCATGGAATCCTGTTTCCCACCTAGGAACTAACTACTTCTCTACTGGAGAAAGAGTTAATCTCTTCATTACTAGCTAGTCATATTCATCCCCTTCTCCACGTTATCCACTCTCTGCTTTAAATTGTTCTGAGTAAATTAAAGACGAAAATACTATACACTGTGTCACTCCATTTTATGGAGAAAGAACCTGGTTGGGAGGCAGAAACTCATAAGAACTCATTAGAGGTCATCTATGAGCCTTCCGTCCTCCAAAACACCAGGATTCTCTTCTTGTCCCAACCAGTCCTACTCTCCTTTCCACAGTTCTCCGTTATCCAGCAGAAGAACGTACATATTTAGATTCCCACGGAATCATTCTGAGGTAAAGCTAGCCTGTGTGTTACTCACTGCCATCAAAGTAATTACTGACCCCAGAAAAAATGTGTAGCTGTATGTATTTTGGTACTTCGGAGTATGAGACATTCTACTGGTGTTGTACTAAAGCAAAACTCTTATTCAAGGGAAACTGAAATGACCAAAAATAACCATCAAATAGTTTATCTAACAAGGGTTGTCTCTATTGATGCTTTTTCATATCAATGAACTACTTTTCATCAAAGCAGTTAATTTCTTGTCTATGAAGGAAATTTGATACCTATTCTATTCCGTTGAACCTGCCCCTGGTACCTTAGGAGTAAAGCTTTTTACCTTTATCTTGAGCACCCTGCTGCCTATTGTAATTAGCTAAAAGGAGGAGTAAGGGTAGGGAAGGTGGGAAGTAACCCCGGGAAAAGCATATCCTATTTCCTAACACAGGGGAGAAGAAAGCCCTCTTTCTGGTCCACAGCTTGGGCATGTGAAGAGAGTGGACACATCCAGGACTGTGAGGGCTGCCGAACAAGCTGGGGGCTGCAGGAAAGCAGCCTAGGGGAATCCTCGTGCTTCTAGCAACTAGAAAGAAATGTACTCTCAGTGATTAGGTCTAATGCAATGGCTAACAGTGATATGACCATCTTCCTCCTAATACTATTTATAATTAACTGTAGTTTTCTGTGATGCTTATTTTTAGAGTGTCCAACAGCTTATTGCAGAATTGGTGGGACTTGTGCGGTGGAGAAAAATGGTCCTCTGTGTCGGTAAGGAGTATTGTCTATTTTTTAAAAAGTATTTATTGCAGTTGGCTACTTATTTTCTTGAGGCTGATAGAATAGAACATCAATGAATGTGTGGTTATTAAGGTAAAAATATTGGATAATGGCATTATTTATGTATATATGACTGAATAAAAGAAAGGAAGATGTGAGGGCCTTTTAGGTCAATATCAATTATTTAATGATTGTATGTCCTTCAGCTTTTTATATTATATGGAATATATAGTTTTAATAATACTCATTACTCCTTGTTTTTAATATTTATGTAACATTATAAAAATATTTTTAGGTGGGTGTCATCCTACTTTAGATTAACTTAGTGTCTGTGTTTCCTTTTCTCCCATTTTATTTCAAATTCCACATTTCTTTTTTCTAACAACAAAGGATTAAAATAATTCATAAATAGATATTTCTGGTTTATGCAGTGGATGTTTATGAATAACTAAAAGTTAAGGTAGAGATAAAAAATACCTTTGCAAACTTAAAATATTTTTAAATAAAAATAAATTAAAACAGGCCATGCGATGTCTTTTGAGAATTATTTACATAGTATATCAAAGATTGCTTGATTTTTTTTTCCCTCTATAGGGAATTGTGCAAAAAAGTTTCATAGATTCCAAAAGAAATGATGCATATTCTGTTTCTGTTACATTTGTGTCTACGACTTTTTAATCTAGCAGACTAATGGACATATTATTCTGCTTATTAGAGAACTGATGGCAAGTTGATACTGAAGTCATAAGAAAACATATAGAAGTATTTGGAAAATACTAATTAACAGTTGCTTCAGCCCTTATATTCCTCTGATCAACACTTATTTTTAGGAAATGTTGTTTGTTCCTAATAAAAGCAAAAACCTCTATGAATTAAAACAACAACTTTTATGACGAGCTCTGACCGGCATGGCTCAGTGGGTTAGGTGTTGTTCCACAAAGTGAAAGGTCTCCAGTTGGATTCCTGGTTGGGGCACGTGCTTGGCTGTGGGTTCTGTTCCAGTCGGGGAGTGTACAGAAGGAAACCAATTGATGTTTCTCTCTCTCATGTTGATGTTTCTCTCCCTCTCTGTCTCCCTCCCTTCTCTTCTCTCTAAAAATAAATAAATAAAATACAAAAAGATTTATGAAGAGATATATTTAGACACTGTTTTAACATTGTTGAAACTGAATTATTAATGGGTTTCTCAAAGTGTTTCGTCTCTCAAATTCATTACATAATTTATTTCACATCTCAACAAAAGTGTACTTTGCCCTGTATCTGTTCCATGGAAATTAATTTGTTGCACTATAACTTGATAGAAAGATGGGATGCATGATATTAATTTTAAAATCCCCTGAAAGAAAGTGAGAATGATGTCATAAATAATGTGTTTTGAATGTCAGCTGAGTGAATAATGTTATTTAGTATCAACTGTTTACAGTAAAGACATTTGAATTTTTGAACTCTCTGTTATAGACAAGAAAACTCCCAGACTGTAGCTAGTCTCGGCTGAGCAATCAAAGAGGTTTATGTTCTTGGCAACATCCTTATGTACTTAAACTAAATTTTAAAAAATTGACATCCAGATGGTGATGTCCGAACTTGTTTCTCTCAAATAAGAGAACTCTAATATGGGGAGAAGATGTGAGAGGGTCATTGAGACGGGGTGGACTGAAGGAAGGGAACCAGTGCGGCAAATGCAGAAAGGAATTCACTCACCGGAAAAGTCTTCAAATATTTTAACCTATTAATTTTGATAGTAAATAATATTTTAATAGCCTAAATATAATTATAATTATCATCAATATAAACAAATGTTTGAAATTAGTACTATCTATAACATAGGTGTAAAAAATGACTTTAGAAAAAATTTTTACATTATAATATGGTAGTTTAAATTGTGAACTACAATTAATGTATTCCTTCAATTAGAAATAATTTTTTATAACATACCATAATGTAACAGACTAAAAGTAGAAATCCCAACATCCAAATCCCACTCTTTAGTAGTACGATCTATATTTACTGAGATATTTTTCCCTTTAACAAACATATGTACACATACAAGTGTCCTTTGTTTATTACAGCGATGCGAATTACACTTTTTGCATCTGCTTTGTACCTTGGGGTTTTTTTCTCTCTTTGTGAAACATCATGTTGTTCTTCTCCATTGGTACGTATAACTCTACATTTCGCCACCAGGCTGTGTAGTTTGGGAACGTCCTTAACCTGCCTGTGTTTCCACTCCTTTTTTGGTATAAGAAGGAAAATAACACCACCTGCCTCATTTTGTAGTTGTGGAGTCAAAGGGGTTAAAGTGTGTGAAACATTCTGCAGAGCGCCTGATACAGACAAGATATTACAAGAATGGTGGCCATTGGTATTATTTTATTGTCTGTTTTTATGCTGTGTAGTATTTAATATTTAATGTATGGATTTTTACCATTTAATTTACCCCATCTATCCTACTAATGGTTCTGTGGTTTTTAAAATTTGCTTTCACAAGTAATGTTGCTGTATCCACCCTTTGACTTATACTTGCACAATTCTTTATTTTAAACATAGCATGTCTTACTGAAATGCCAAATAATCATGTAAATTATTTCTAATTCCACTTAATGTCAGATTTATTTCCAAGTAAATTTAGTGACCAGTTCATTTGTCACAGACAGGTATTCATTTTGGACGTAAGGCCAAATGAAGACAGCTTTGGAACACAGAGTGTAAGAGTCCCTAAAGGGCGTTGTGGAAAGCTGATGGCTTTACGTCAGTCCTTACTCTCTCATTCCCAAGTGGGAGCTCATTTTTCTTTGTCACCAAAGGAAGGAAGGACAGCAGAGCAAAGTCTAACTCCCATCCAGATCACCGTGACTACAAGGTGTTGCGCATTCCCTGAGGAGGGCTACCGCCAAAACCTTGGGGTTTCCTCTTGGGATCCCGAGTGCCTTGAGAAAGGACCTGTAATCCCCCCAAAGAGAGACTTTATATGAAGGTCGCTTGGGTTCCTGGCAGTGTACTATTATCCACAAGACTAAAAATTGCTAGACAAACCGTGTTTTTCCATTGCTTGAGAAACACCACAGTTTGGCATGTTTGTTTGAGGGCTGAAGAAGCAAAGTATGAGCCAAAAGAGGGAAGTTGTCCCTCAGCTAAGGAAGCTTGATTATTATGTCATCTTGATTTGTCAATATGCTTGTTACAAAAGACAGACTGAGCTATGAAATATAAATTCCAAATTAATATGCGGGGGAAGAAAGAGGTTGCAAGAAAGAAAGGAAAATCAAGTTGGCAAAGCTAAAATGGGAAATAGGAAACAACACGAAATTAAAATACATATATGTATTTTAAAATACATATATGGTTATATATGTTATTACCTTGTATCCATGGAATACATTGACAATGTAGCGAGGTATCTGACTTTAAAAAAACCTAATAAAATCCTAGACATTTTTGCTCAGCCAATTTATCTAACAGTAATCTAATAAAAGAAGAAATAAAAAACAGAGTGATGACAAAGGAAAAAAAAACACCTCTTGGAAATTTTAAATTTTATTTTTAGGAAGCCCTTATATCAAAAAGGCACTTTAACCTAGAATTAAAAAGGCAGTAAAAATGGCAATTTCTCATTCCTCACCTTCTCAACGTGGCAGTATTTGAGTGTGAATCCCTCTTCCTCTTTACTTGGTTTCTGGGGTATCACTGACCATGCTTCTCGCTCCCCTTTGCCCTACCGTCTCTCTCCCCTGATGCTCAAATACTGAGCGCTGCAGTCCTCAGAGCTCGTAATTCTCTCTTCTGCCTACCCTGACTTACTACACGATCCCATCAAAGCTTGGGTTGATTTATAGACTTTGGCCATACTTTATCAGAACCGCACGCTTACCCACTAAATTTTACATTATTAAATTCAATTGCTAACAAGACCCCAAATTTCATTCAGATTTCATTTCGTTATCGAATAGGCATCACAAAGTCATCATGTCAAAATTAAGAACTGTTGCCTAGACAGGCCACGTTTCTCTCTTTTTCCAAGCTTTGCACACACACTGTTTCTTTTGCGTAGAGTTTTCCTTGTCTACTTTATTTGCCCAGAGGATGCCTTTTAATCTTTTAGATCCCATGTGAATGGCATTTTCTCCCAGACTAACCAGAGAGAATGGCTCATTCTCCCTTCTGGGGTCCCCTATGCTTCTGACACCTTGTTATATATTTTACAAATACTAGTTTTATTAAAAACTACTTTTTGATTTTTAAAAAGTTTCATCAAAATATGCCCTATCTTATTAAGAATTATATTTACAATAAAATTTTATTTGTGACTATCAAGATTTGTTTTGCCCAATTTTTACTAGTTTTATTTGTAAAGATAACTTTTGGACAATTATGGTCACTGGAAATTTTTAACTAAATTATTGTTCTTATTTTGTTGCATGAAAACATAATCCAAAGCTTTACAGGCTAAAATATATTTGAATAGTAATCTGTTGGAAAGGGAAAGTAAAATATTAAAGAAAAAAAGGAACAATTGATATTTCTAACTGCTCAAGAAAAACTACTTCAAAAAAGTAGAAATAAAGACAAACTCCTTCACGCGTTATTTGTTAGAAGAGGATATATATTCAATCACCGTGGCATTTATATTTCAAAATCTACATTTAACATGTGTAAGAGTTTTATTTGCAGTAGCCTGGAGAGTGTATCCTTTATAATTACTTAATGTTAAGATAAAAAAATAATTTTGACTTAATATTAAAGGAATTGCAAAGTTTTTCAAAAACCCTTTTGCAGAGTGTGTGTGGACAAAAATTTTGAAGACAATTGTTCTAGAAAATAAAGGTCATGTTTTCCAAACCTTTCATGACTAGTACCTAACACATATCTGACATTATAAGAGCTATTTGAACAATATAGTGAATGAAGAATGAAGGAGTACAAATGGAAAGTCCTGAAATTTCTAGGAAAAGTATCAGCACTTGCCATGTAGGCAAGAAGTACATTAAGTGGCCGTGGCTGATGTAGCTCAATGGATTGAGTGCTCTCCTGTGAACCAAAGAGTCTCCATTTCGATTCCCAGTCAGGGGCCATGCCTGGGTTGCAGGCCAGGTCCCCAGCAGGGGGCACACAAGAGGCAAACACACATTGATGTTTCTCTCCCACTCTCTCTCCCTTCCCTTCTCTCTAAAAATAAATAAATAAAATCTTTTAACACAAAGCTATCTAGAGCTTCAGCTTCCACATCTGTATGTGGCTATTAAAAAATAAAAAGTATATTAACTGAGTATATCATGTGTTCATTATACGGAAAAGTAATTGCCCTACAGTTTGTAGAACATAATAGCCACCAAAAAAACCATAATTTTTATCCATTAAAGAAACTCTATATTGCTACAATGACAAAAGACAGAACCTTAAATGAGGTGCCTTATAAATGACCTTAAATCCCCAACCCTAGACTTGAAATTAAGACAAACACAATTTCCATTTATACAAAGCCATTGTTTAAAATACAATTTAGCTTATGAACACTCTATGTCCACCCACTAAAGGAACAAAGAAACATGAATCAAAAAAGAAAATACTCCATGGCCCTCACTCCAGACTCAATTAAATATTGTCAAGAAAAACATTTAGGAATGGGGCAGGGAAAGTCAAAGTTTGAGAAAGTCAAAGTTTGAGAAAGTCAAAGTTTAAATACAAATAGACAACAAAACAGTAAGAATCAAATAGGAATTGATTTGAAACAGGAAAGATATGATAAAAAAAAGAAAGACAAAATTACAACTCTCCCAATGGAAAAGAGTGTGTAATTAAATTTATCAAGGAATCTTGAACAAAGGTGAGAAAATAACCAAGGGAATGAAAATGAGAGAAAGTAAGAGTCAAAGTTGAAGTGGAAGATAAAGAACATTGGCGTCTCTGAAGAGCAAAACAAAACAATGGAATAGAACTGATGTTTAAAACTATAATCCAAGAGAACATTTTGAGAAATGAAAAGATCTGAATTTACATAATAAAAGGGTCAACAGTTACCAAGGAAATTTGCCACAAAACCAGCAACTCCAAGGCATAACCTAGTAAAAATAGTTGACTGAAATAACAAAAAATATTTTCATGACTTCTAAGGAAAAAGGGCAAATAATAAGGACAAGGGGTCACTCTGTCATTAGATTTCTAGAAGCAAAGAAACATAGAAGTCTATTGCGATTGTCTCCAGAGTTCAAAAAAGGTGTTTGACAAAATTCCATATCCATTCCTGATTTTTTAAAAAAGCACTAAGGAAAATACAAATTGGCAAGTATTTAATACTTCCTTAGTATGATAAAATATAAATTTCTTATTTCTAAACTCACAATCTCAATAGTAAATCACAAAAGGCATTTCTATTATGACCACTGTTTGTATTGATAATTAATATAGTTTCATGAGGAAGATAGTAGGCAACATAATTTGGTGTCACCCCCCCCCAAAAAAAAAAAACAGACGGCATGAGAATTAGAAAAGAAGTTAAATTAACATGGCAGTATACCTGGAAAACCCTAGAGTTTATTATAAACATTAACTCAAGAATTAAAAACCATTCAGTAGGTAAGGTTGCAGGACATAAAATTAACATTCAGAAATACTATATACACAAACAAAATTAGAGGAAAATATAGAAAAGGATATTCTATTCACAGTAAAAACAAAAAGATAAGCTATTTAGAAGTAAATTTAATAAAATAAAAAGCAAACTTATATGAGTTAAAAAAGTTGAAAGACTTGGACAAGTAGAAAGAGAATTCTTTTTCTGGATAGCTGACTCAACATCATAAAAATTTAGTTTACCCTAGGCTACTCTATAAATTTAACAGAATCCTCCCAAAATACCTACAGACTTTTGATGGGGGTTAAACAATTTGATATTAAAATTTCTATGAAAAATGAACATGGAACTAGCTATTTAAATATCAAAAAAGAAACAATGAAGGGGGCCGAATAGTAGCCCTACTAGTATAAATAGAATAAGTCCCTTATTAACAAAATGATATGATGCAATACTTCGATAGTCAATATGGATAGTTCAGACTGGTGGGATAGAATAGAAAGTCTAGAAATATATCCAAGGGCACACAAAAATTAAGTAAATAATAAAAATAGCATCTCAAATCACTAGGCAAAAATTGACTTTTTAAAAAGAAATGTTTGGGCAACTAGTTAGTTATTTGGGAGAAAAAAAGATAAAATTAGGCCCATACCTCACGCTATACACATGTAAAATAAACTTCAGGTGGATCAGAATTCATAGTACAACCATACACATACTAGAGAAACACAAATTGAATTTTTCTATAATCTGGATGTGTGAAAAAGTATTTTTCAATGACCTAAGCTCAAATGTAATCAAAGACAACACTAATAAACTTGACTACATAAAAATTTGGTTAAAAGAATCTTTCCCTGCCACAAAAATACCATAAGCAATATTGAAAGACAAGTGACAATGTGAGAGAAAATACTTATATATCTCAGAAAAAGGCTAAATATCTTTAATACTTAACTATTTTAAAATATGGGGAAAGCCAAACATTATATTAAAAAAAGGATAATGGTTAATTTTAAAATATATAAAATGATGCTTAAATATATGAAAAAGATTAAATCAAAAAATTTAAAAAGTGACTGGAAAAAAACAACCATAAGATGCTATTCCCAACCTCTCCAATGGATAACATACTCTGTTTGCAAGAATGTGATTGAATAGGCAATTTGATAGTGAAAATGCAAATTGGTGTAATTCCTATGGAGGTGAATTTGGCTATATTTAACAAAACAACATATTCATCTACTTTTTGACTGAACAATTTCACATCTGGAATTTTTACTTTCGGTACAACTCCAGCACTCTGACAACACATGTCCACAAAGTTACTCATTGTAGCATTTTTATAATTCCAAAATATTAGAAACCACTTAAGTGTCCACATTCAGGAGAGTGGTTGAATAAACTATGGTACATCCACAGTAGAGCACAACTGGGATATGGAGCGGTTAAGGAGCATCCCTTGGGCACTCCTCGGGCAAGCTAAAGGAAAATGAAGAACTGTTACGGTCAAAAGATATATTCCGTAGCTTTTGTTTTATTTGCCTTAAATGTTGAAAATCTGAAGAGCGTGTTATTACCAATAATAACATGTCAGGCACCTCTTAAATATCGGCCATGCCTTTGGCCTTCATGTAAACCTACGGGGAAGATGATAGTGTGTTTAATTTGGCAGGTAAGGTGATAAGACTTGATGAAATTAATTGATTTTCCCAGCAATAAAGAACAAGAAAGTTGTGGAGTTCTGATTCGAACCTAAGTCTTTGGCCAGAGTGTATACTCGCAGGTGATCAACTATTGCAGTATGTTGCCTCTTTGGATATTTGCGTAGGTGGCTCAAGATTGTATGAGCACATTTGACTCAAGAGCCTGACGAGATCCTAGAGCGAAGCTTTAATTGTACCTGGCTGCTTGCTGATATTTAACACACTGTACACTTTTATTTTTTGAGTGTTTTTGTTGTTCCTTTTGCCCATTTTACACTTTCCCACCTTGACTACCTGAAAAATTCCGGATTCATCTTTTATGTTCCCACTTGTGTAGAACCTCCTCTCTAGAACTTTCTCTGAATCCTCATGCATATAAGTCCAGTTCTCTATGTAGCATACAAAATAGAACAGGGATATGACTCCGAAAACAGGTAAACCTGGCTTTGAGTATGAACACCATCTGCACTTACTACCTCCATGACTTTGAATAAATTATCTAACTTTTTCCAAAGGGGGAGTAAGAAAATGGACGTTCACCAGGAAATAACATTCTCTGTCATGATGAAGCTATGAATTAACAGGACTTCTGTATTGCTGAAATGTATAATTCATACTTGTTTTATTTACTAAAGAACATTTTTTTAAAATGTTACATCTGAGTGGGAAGCACTAGTAATGTGTTTGCCAGTTTCTTTTATAACATTATGGAAATCATCTCCATAGCAACCAAAATAGTTTTTCACTAGGTGGAATACAGAACAAATCATCAAAATTTAAGAGCATGGCCTCTGTTATTTTTTTCAAACACAGTACTCAACTGCTAAGGACGAACAAATATATTCATAATAACACTTGAATTTTTCATCAATGAAAATTATTTCAAAGTTTCAAAAAGTCCATTTAAAGCAGAGGGCATTTAGATATCTTTTATGCAGTAAGCCTTAGAGGAGGTCATGTAGGTGTATTTTTTTCCAAATCCAACACACGAAAGCGACGATTTTATGGGAAAATATAAATCATCAAAATTGCCCCAAGAAAGAGAGATTAAGGTTGAGCAGATTGAATGACATAGCAGAAATTTTAAAAGTCAAGGGTATAGTCCCTCCTTTCCAAAAATTCAAAAGTGTATATCTATTTTAAAAACTGAAAGTATTTTCACTTAAAGCCAGGCTAGAAAGGAGGTCTGCTAGCACTGGGATTGTTCTATTTGCTTGAGATGTTTTAGCCAAAGAAACGAGTGAAAGAAGTAAGAATAAAAACATACTGAAAAAGAAGAAATGCTAATATTATTACACATATTTACAACCAGGAAACTCAAGCAAATGAACTGTGACAATGTTAGAATGATAAGAAGGGTTCAGCAAAGTAGATGGATACAAGATAAATATGCAAGATGAGACAGATTTCCTTTCCACCAGTAGGCACAATAATTGAAGAAGGTGATGGAAAAGAGTTCTAATCTGAATCAGCAACAATTATTATAATATAAACAGGCTGAAACTTAGCAGTACATGTTTAAGGCCCATATAAAGAAAACTAAAAAGCTTAAATGAAGGTAAGGTATTCAAAGACCTGATTAAATGGATAGGAAAGTAATAGATGGACTTACTTTCTAGAAACAGCAAAATTCAATAGTGTACAAATGACAACCAAAGGACTTTTTCAGTGTTGTAGATTTTGTTTGTTTTTGAAATAGGCCAATGGAGTTTAATGTTTACCTAGAAAAATAAGTACACTATTTAAAGGCAAAAATTAAGGATTGGTACATGCTATACTTAGTATTAAAGCTTGCTCTATGGTCACGGTAACAAATATTGTGGAGCTGGGATAGAAATAGACCATTAGAATAGAAAAAGAGTCTGCAAAATACTAATGTGAAGTTAGAATAAATTGGTGGCATTTCAAGTTGAAGAGAATGGATAGGTTGGATTATGCAATAATTGATATTAGAAAAATTGTTAGCTATTTGAAATATAAATTATTATTGACACTATATATAAGGAGTTAATTCCAGATTTACTAACATAAATGGATAGGAAACTTTCCGTATTCCATAACTTCAGATGGATAACTTTACTAACATAAATCTGGAATTAAAAAATAAATTTTGTTTATTTTATATAAACAAAAATAAATTATAAAATTTCTTAGAGAAAATATAGAATAAGGGAATATTTTTAAAATCTTAAAGATGGAAGTCATTGTTAAGTTTACTAGCAGCCAGAAAAGAAAAGAAAATTTGAAAAGTTGACCACATGACTGGTTCTTTAACAGAGCTAATTCTGCAGTATGGTGAAAAGCACCATTAAAAACAAAATTTAAAAAACACAATAACAGGCCACAAAAAGAGATAGACAGGATGGCCCTGGCTGGATGGCTCAGTTGTTGGAGCGTCGTCCAGCACACCAAAAAGTTTCAGGTTTGATTCCTAGTCGGGGTGTGTATGGGAGGTAACCAATAGATGTTTCTCTGTCACATTGATGTTTCTCTCTCTCCCTTTCTTGCTCTCTAAAATCAATAAGCATGTCCTCAGGTGAGGTTTTAAAAAAAAAGATATACAGTATATACTACAAACAGTGATTAGCTAAAATATATAGTGTCTCCTCAAAGAAATTTTACAATAGATAACTGGACAAGATTATTCACAGAGCAAAAAAATATAAATGGTCAATATATCTGAAAAAAGCAACCCTTAATAACAGAAAAGTACCAACTAAATTTTTGAAACTCCAATTTTACTTGTCAAAATAAGAAAAAAAAGTTTAGTAATAAATACTACCTATAAAAATGTAGAAACACTGACCCTTTTATACACAGATTATGGGAATACAGTTAGGCTATGACACAGTAACGAGAAAGATGGATAAATACGTCCGTTGGGTATTTTGTAGCACTGTTGTGAAAACAAACTTAAAAGTTCAAAATAGTGTAATGGGATCTTACATAACAATTTTTTAAATGGAAAATATAAATCCTGACCCAGAAAAGTATCTGTATTGTTAGGTGAAAAGAACAAATTCCAAAATAATATGCTTCTGTAGGGGGAGAAAGTGTGTGTATGTGTAGACGTAAAGATGAGAACGAGCCTAGCAGTGCACACCTCCAAGCATTCAGTTGGTAAGTGACCCCCTAGAGGGAAATCGGCTTCAGGGGAAGAGCAATTCATATTTTCGTTTCTGCATTTTCATCTTCATAAGCACTGCTTTTGTAACTTAGAAATGTATCTTTTAAAAGAGATCTTAATAACAGTTACATTTTTTTTTTTAAAAAAACAGTCACATCTCTTACAGTAAAAGACAGAGCCAACTGGCTGCTGTTAACAGTGGCTCCAAGATGAATGTGCCTGCCCCTCGGTTTTCTCCCCCTGTTGTCAGAAAGCATTACACACTTTCTGCCCCGTGTAGAGCCAAACAAGCCAGACAGACCAGGAATGTGATTGAACATGAAGCAAATAACCTCTCTCCCCAAACCTCCCTCCCCGCCTCCCTCCCAAAGCTGGATTCCTCTCTGATCACATGTGCCAAAAGAGTTATGAAAATGAAAAGCAGTGATACCTCATTCGCCTTCCCCGCTCCTTTCCCAGAAAGAAAGCCACGTGATGTGTTTGTACACTTAACTGTTCAATTGTTCTTAGACTTTCCATGCCAGCCGTAAGCTTTCACAGTTGAAAACGGCATTGCTTTGACAATTTGATGTAACTGCCTCCTGAATGACCTGTGGAATCCTCCCGGGAGGGCATTCTCCAAGGAAGCACATGGCCCAGATTCTGTTCACTGCTCATTGCTGACAGGGATTTGTGATCCAGATATTTTCCCAAGTCTCTGCTATGACCTGACTGTTAAGTAGATAGTTCTCTCCTCCTGGAAGAAAAATGGTGGGTTATTTCTGGGACCGTATCTAATGCCAAAGGACTCGCTTTAAAAGAGAGAACAAGACATGGCTGTCTATATTACAGGGATCAGGAATCTGAAAAAGTCCACAACTTCATTGATCTTAAAACAGCTGCACAGGAAAATGCTCCCTCTTAATTGACACAGTTTTTATTTTCTCTGTTTTCTTAGCATGTGTACAGCTGAACTTCAATGGGGTGGCAGTTGGTTGGAAAGGACGTCTTTCCTTTCTTGGCCGTGCATGGTATGGATGTGTTCAATGCACTCTATTGAACACAGGAGAGATACAGCCTAGTGGAGGCGCTCAAAGACCTGAGCTTTGAGGAGGGCTGACAGAAAAGTCACTCCTCAGACTGAATGTCACAATTTCCCAAACCAGACTCCCTAGTGGCCCTGGAACTGCTGGCACTCTAGCACTGCCTTTATCCTACGTAGCTTTTCTTCCTGCTCAGCCAGCATGAGTTTCACTTTGTCACAGTAGAATCTTTTGTGCTGTTGCTAGGTGGCTGATCTCTGCCTTACAGAAGCAAAATCTAGCAAATGAGGTAGAACTTTTTGAACTTACCCCTGTTACTAGTGAAATGTTGACAGATCTAAGTAGTTAAGTGTGTTTCAATTTCGAAACCCCTGTGGGATTTTCTTCTCCCCTGAAAGCTGTAGTTTACATTTGCCATTGCTGTAATCTGCTGTCCATCTGTAGCTCTGAGATGCAGGGCATCCCTCTGTATTCTTCCTAGAAAGACAGTTTATTTTCTTTATTTTCACCACGAGGAAGAAGGAGGTAATGGCAATCGTTTATGTCTCCAGCTTTAAAATTAAATTATGACTATCTATGATCAGTGGCTAGATTTTTATAATCTATAAATCTCTAGGTTTATAGTATCCTTCTGTTTCCTATGTATTGAAAAACAAAAATCGTGAGAATCGTATATGAAAACGTAACACATAATACAGGCAAATAATTTCCTAGAAACGATGATGTTAATGTTGACAGAACTTGTACACGCCTTTTCATCCCTATGCGCAGGCAATGAGTGACCACACAAATTTGTGAAAGCAAATACCACAGGAGTAGCAGCCAGAAAGGAGGTCGAAGGGAGAGAGCATGCCTTTTGGTATTACACATAGAAGAGTGCATCGCTTCTGAATTTGTTGCTTGGGGATCCAAAATAAAAACGTGTAAAATCACCTCACAGCACATCTTTACATTTTAGTGTCTCTACCACCTAACAATATACAGAATTCTAATTCTGCAATAAGAATACTTTCTAATAATTGATTTTTTATTTTGTGACTAAAATTGAATACACTGTTTATTCTTGTTAGAGTGTCAGAATGAGATTGTGTTTAGTTTGAGTAAAAACTCCACAATAGGAAAAGGTTTTACATCTATTATTTCCATTTTGTTGGAATTACAAATGATATTTTAAGAATTTTCTCTGTAGCAATATAAATTATAATGCATTGTCTTTTCATACTGTTTATGGTTTTTATAATTGAGGGAATACAAGCTATATCATAAAAGGTCTGTGCTGTCCCTGGCCAGGTGGCTCAGTTATTTGGAGCATTGTCCCACACACCAGAAGGTCGTGAGTTCCTTCTCCAGTCAGGGCGCATACCCAGGTTTTAAGCCTGATCCCCGGTTGGGGCACGTGTATTGGAGGCAACTGATGAATGTTTCTCTCTCACATTGATGTTCTCTCTCTCTCTCTTTCTCTCTCTCTCTTTCTTCCTCGCCCTCAAGAATTAGTAAACATATCCTCAGGTGGGGATTTAAAAAGAAAAGGTCTATGTCGATAAATGGAATATAAGGTATATAATATATTCCTTTTATAGTGTATTGTTTACTAGGATAAACCTAACTGAACAAATATATATCCATTTTGACAAGTATTTTTGCCTATGTTTCTTTATTTTTGTGGCAAAACATCCCAATATGTAAAAATTAATTATTCATTGAATATTAAATATGTGAAATATTGTGAGGTACAAGGGAAAGAAGACTGGACAAGAAATTAGAAGAGCTGCCTTGACTACATGTAATAATTATGCATCAGAATTGGTCAGAGACCCAACAGAAAATGTAGTTCACCCCAGAGAACTAAAATAACAAAACTGTTAAGAATTAGTGAAGATACAAGCAAGGTTAAAGGACCAACAAGGGATGTTGAGACTCCGGAACACTAGTAACAGCAGAAAGCCTGCAGTGAAGGGACAAGGAGCAGCCAGGATCCAGTTCCCGCAGAGAGCTGGCACAGGGGGGAGGCCCCGCTGCAGAAGCTATAGTTGTTGAAGGAAGCACAAACCACCCTGGGAGACAAGCTAGAGGAAACAGACAAAACTTAGGCGCGCTCTCTCTCCTCTCACTCTCCAGACTCCAGTTCCCATTGGCTAAACTCAACAGAAAGCCAACAAGGGAACATAGAGGAGAACGTCATCCCTAGAGGTCCTTCTCCCAGGATACACAGAGGAGGGTGTAGAAGGGGGTCTGGGCCAGTGGAGTGGCCTTGGTAAATCTCCCCCAGCCTGTCTCTGTGTTAGTCTGTGTATCAGTTAGAAAGCCCTCCCAGCTTCTAGTAGTAGGCATCTGGCTACAATGACTTGAGATGAGAACCTAAGGAAAAATCATTTTTCTTATAGTAGCAGTTCTAGAGATAAATGATGACTGGAGTCATTTCACTTGTTTGAGAATGCCAAAGCCAAAGCTGCGCTACTCCTGACACATCCCAGGCCTGGTGCTCAATCAAAACCCATTTCCAGGCAACTCAACAACAACAACAACAACAACAACAACAACAACAAATAGGGCAGACAGGAAAAAGGGACTTGGCCTGAAGCACCACCTAACAATTTCCACATATACCTCAATTTCCTAAGAAATATACCATGACAAGTTATTCAGTGGAAGTTTAGATTAAGGAGTAAAGATCAATAAGTTTATCGAGTTATAAGAAATTGCATTTTTTTAGACACTTGTGCAACACTGAGGGTATTAAATGTATTGAGAGAAGAATGATGAGGGAGTAAATTTATAAAGATTTCTTGGCCATACTGAGTCCCACCCTAAAGGAAAAGTACAGTGAAATGGGCTTCAGAGAGACATCTCAGAGAGCACGTATATGTCTCCTACAATCGTCGTCAGCTACGTTAGGCTTGTAAAGGGGGTTGGCAGTGGCTGTTGGTCCGCCATGGCAGGGCAGAATGAAATGGTGGCTAAGGCCTTGGGAAACAACTGCATGCCTCCCTTAGAAGTTCACCAGAAGCGTACAAATCCTGGAGACAGAATGTTCTGCCCATATTAGGAGTATCAGCCTGGTGGTTTATAAAAGGTTTCCCCAAGGTGGTTCCTCCAGAAGTTGGGACCCCAAAGCAAAAAGACTCTAAAAACAGCCTTCTGAAAATTGGACAGAGTTTTTAAACACTTACTAGGCCCAGAGAATGGGAAACAGAACTCAAATAAGATTGTACTTCATTAATACTTCCATTCTCTTCCCCAGACTCTGATGCCAGAGGGACCAGAAGCAGTTGGAAAAGGGAGGAGATGAGGGAGAAAAAAAATGCCAACTCCCCTACTCTCAAGAGGCCGTCAGGCCTCCTAAAGCTAAACCCTACAAAGAGAAGAAAGGAAACGCAACTTCGAGTTTCGGTTTTTGAAGATCACATAAGATTGAGCATTTAAATCACTGAAAAAGAGACTGAACTTTGTCACTTAAAGTGATCATTATAATATTGACTTACCTAAAGTGAGTCGGAAAGAAATGAGGCCACCTGGAATTTTTATTTATATGTAGCAGATTTAAAGACTGTGGAGGACAAAAATCAATCTTATTTTAATTATATTCAAAAATGTATGCTTGTGCAAATACTGATTTAATGGCTGTTCAGCTGCCCAGTTTTCAGGGATCTTTCAGTAAGGAAGAGGAGAATGAGTATGCACTAGGCCCCCAGGAGTCTCTCCCCCATAGAATTCATCTGCAAATGGAGCAGGACGCAGTAGACCAGGGTTCTCAAACAGGACAACACAGCTATAAAAAAAATAATATGCTATAAAAAGTAAGTGAGCTATAAAAATTTCATAAGAAGAGCTTGATTCCAGAGACTTACTTGGCTAAAGCCAAATAAAAAGAGCAATATTGGCTGGACATTTGACTCCCGTAGAAGAATCAGTACCAGCAGTCTTTCTAGTTTCATGGAAGGATGCATGAAATGAGGTGTGCAAGCAAGATTCTACTCTCATGAAGTTAGGATGAAAAAAAAATTACAACTGTGGCTTGTACATGGACCTTTTATAAAGCTGAATGCCTACTCAGCAAGGACCATTATTGCCTTGCAGCTATTACCTGGACCAAGCCACCCATGGGAGTAAGAACTGCATATTTGAGATGCCTGGTCTCATGGCAGCACGGGAGCCTTGAAGCAATAAAAGACTTGACTGGAGGGTGGAGGGCAACCTAAGAAAAGTAACCTAAAACCACTACCCAGGAAAGAGTCATGAGAACTCCAATTCAATATGAGCTCACAAAATAAAGCTCTAAAGCATAAGAAAATCTAATGATAAGAGAGGCAGTAAAAAAAAATAAGAATAATTACCATTGGGAAATATAGTCCCAGTGAAATATAAAAGAAAAAGAAGCAATTTAAAATAAGTTCAAAAAAGGTATGTTAAAGAATTGAGTTTTATTTTAAATTTCCATGACTGTGATTCAAGAAAAATTGAACTGAAAACTAATCATGAAAATTTAAAATAAAATCCAATTTTAAGTGAACATAGTTAAAAAGAGAGTCAATAAATTGGAAGATATTATTAAGAAACTGACTCAATACAACACGGAAAGACAAAAGGATTTTAAAATATGAAATAATAGTTATGATATACAAAGGGTAGATTGATGAACTTTAATATATGCCACTATGATTTCTACAACATAGAAAATAAATATTTAAAAAGCAACATTCAAAGAATAGTGGCTGAGAATATTTCTGATTTGAATAAAACCATGACTTCAAATTTAGTATGTAAAGTTTTGCACACACATGTGTGCACAAAATGAAACAAAAAGCTAAAGAACTTAATGTGTCACTTAAAAATTATAGGATATCATAGAAAACAGGATACTTTTAAAAACATTCAGAAAAGAAACAATACAGAGTATTTATAAAGTTTTAGAAAATTCCACTGACATTGAGATTCTCCTAAGACTATAGATACCAGATGATGATAGATTTTGGAAAGTGCTAAGGGAACATAATTGTCACACCAGAATTTCATATTCTGGTAAACTATTTAAAATGAGGTATGAGGGAGTGTGAAATAAAGACAGCATTAGTCACACTGAGTTTAGGAACATTTACTGCCCACAGACTTTCCAATAAAAGAAATAATTCATTGGTAATCACCTAAGCAAAAAGAAAAGTTTGTCCCAAAGGGAAAACAAAACAATGGTGACTGAAGAAGCTGGTAAACTCTTCTATAAATTTATTATTAACTCTAAGAACAATACCCACTTTTAAATTTGTTAATAAAATCTGGAAAAGAGTAATATTGAAAACAGGAAAGAGAGAGTTCAGAGGGTGGTTACATGAGGGGGTTGGTACCCCAAGAAAACTGGAATTATGTTCTGGAGGGCGGGCCCCTTGTAGTACAGGTTTCCCCCACTAGGTAAGTGATCTAGGAACCCTTCTGTGTCAGTGCACCTGCTGACGTTATTGTGAGAGGCTGTATTTGGCTTCAGTGAATTTTGTTTGAAGACTCTTTCAATGAAAAAAGTCCTCAAAGTGAAATGTTTTGCAGATGTGGAAGAAGTGAAACAAAAAAATGGCAGAAGCACTAAAAGGCATCAAAATCAATGAGTTCAAAACCTGTTTTGAGCAGTGGAAAAAAACACCTCAATAGGCATATTGCATCAAGTGGGGAGTACTTTAAAAGTGACTGAAGTTTAAACACATAAGAATAAATACACAATTTTTTATAAATAAATTCCTGGATTTTTTTGGTCAATCCCCAAAATTCCTTTTTTATTTCAGAAGAAGACAGACATTCCAAATTACTTTAGGATTTGTTTGAGAAATTTTACTTATGATTATATTTTTATTATTTTATTGTGGTAAAATATATATAACAAAATTTACCATTTTAACCACTTTTAAGTGTAGAGTTAAGTAGCATATTCACATTGTTGTGCAGTCAGCACTGTCATCTATTTCCTGAACACTTTTCATCATATCAAAGAATTCTAGAGAGATGGCAAAAGTTTTAGTCCTAATAGATTAACAAAAGGGATGCCAAGGATACATAAGTTGTTTTAAGTTAAAAGGCAATAAATAAGGTCACATGACAAAGGACATATTTTTTTTTCTTTTTTGGTTTCCGTCCATGGACTATGAAAATATGTCAAGTTTTTTAAAGACACAGGGCAAAACAAATGGGAGTAGACATGAAAATGGAGAAACTGTTTAGAGTGACTGAAAATCATAAAAGTTATGGGCACACCATTAGTTTAAAAGTAAAAAGTGATTCTGCATTAAGGAAGTAGCAGATAATTAATTTTGGAACAGTGATTTTAGAGCTTAATAATTAATTGAATATGAGTGAGGGATGATCAAAAGGAGGAAGAATGAAAGATTGCCCTAAGCATTTTTAGTAAGCTGGAAAGTGGTGGTATTGTAAGAAGGAACTTGAATGTCTGGAAGAGGAGTTGTTTTCAAGAGAAGAGACCTACTATTCTCTTAAACTGTCCAGAAAGTAAATTTCCAGCTACTTCAGGAATGTGAACCAAGCAATCCTTCACCAGAGCTAGGGTTTGTTTGCAATTATTATGGCATTTCTTTTTAGCCTCTGCTCTCAGATTCCAGTGAAGTCACCTCCCACAAAAGATTGTGGAAACTGAGTGTTTGGCAAGACTCCTCGTGAAGGAAGCCCAGGCTCAAACCGTAAGAGACATGTCAGCAAACAGCTTAACTTCCTTTTTGTCATGTGGGTAACCAGAGTAATAGAAAGGCTAGGGGTTTTTTCTTTTAATTGAAGCCTCATGAAAACTAACCTTTTAAATTTTGCTTTATCTGAGGATTAAAAGAAAGGGGCGGGAACAGCTAAGAGCTCCACAAGGCATCGAACTAAACAGAAAGTAAAAGTTACAAAATGTAAGTAAAAAATGGTCCAGAAGTTCAAATACGGAGACAGTTATAGATGATATAAAATGTGCAACATTTTCTCCTTCAAAAAATTACACCATAGCAAAGAAAAAATTCAGGCTAATACTGTGCTTGCATTTCAGAAAAAGCACCCATTGTTACCACCAAGTAGGATTCAACTGTATGCCCAGATGGATGAAACTCACATTTGTCTCTGGAACGCTGTCGGCATATAGTTGTGTAGTTGTCTCTAAATGGTCTTGATTAGGAAAATGGTTGAAATGAAGGAGCTCCAATTCAACAGGCACACCTAATATTTGATCCCCACAAGTGTCCCATAAAATGATTCTCTTCCCATGACACATGGAGGTTCCCAAACCCTTTAAAGTAACTTTTCCCTAGCCCATACCATACATTTTGGGAAATACGCAAAACCAAGAATAAAAACAACAACAACACCACTTCCAAATCAGAGTTGGGCTCTCAGAGCATCCCCGAAGGAGGCACTGAAAGCTCGGTGCTCCACCCTTCAGTGCACAGGCACTGCGTGTCTATCTCTGGGTTTCCACCATAAAATCCAGGTGGGAAATGACAGATATGAATTATTTTATTGGCACACAGAAATAACAGAGTATGAATGTATAACAATTGAACATTAGTAGTTCTTCCGATCATATTTGCAATGTATATGCCTCTGGCTGTATCGTTTTCAGAATACAGGTAATTTGTGTTTTTAACTCAGTAAGACAGGATGTCATAGGAGTCAACAGTAACTAAACTTCAGGGTCAATGTGTGGCTTCACATCTATAGGTCACATGTATCAGAATATGTGAGACTTTTTTCAGGCAATAGTAGAGGTGAAGGTTGTTTCCACAGAAATGCCAGACAAATTAAATTGAAATTAGTTCTGGTCAGCTCCCTTCCCGCCAACACATAGGACTGCAGTGACTCACCCTTGAACATGACACCCAGCAGGGGGTACTGCTTCCTTATGTTCTGCTGGACTGCTATTCCCTGCAGACCCCTTGCAGTATCCAGGAGGGCCTTCAATCCTAAAAAAGCAGAAGAAGGGGGAAAAGACAGCATGTTTTAATATTTTGAAATAAATAAGTGTTTACAAGGCCTTTCAAAAATTGCAGTTGAAATTGAACACTGAACATTTTATTAATGTCCCTTTCTACCCTAACTATATTCTGCATCGAATATTTTACAGTCTCATAGCTCTAGACTGTTTTGGAAAATGTACTGTACAATAGCATATAATTCTAATTTGTATCTCTCTGGGTCACCGGTACCCTGTGGTAAAGAATTTTCTTTCATTTCATTTCTTGAACTTATCTAGTTTCCTCCTTTCCCCTCTCTATGCAATACAGAAATAACTTATCATGGAATTACACAGCAAAAGATCTGAGACGTGGAAATTATATAATACATTTTTGGTTTCCAAATGAAAAGAAAAAAGGACAAAGGAATTTGTCAGAATAATGGAGTTTTGTCTTTAAAAACATTCGTGATGTTTTTCGTTTTGTTTTCATAACCAAGTAGAGATCATCTAGGAATTGCTTTCTACTCATATCATCATCATAATGTCATCTGCATTTATTTATATTGGACATTCATTTTTAATAATGGTTCCGTGGAAGAAAAAATAGGCTTAAATGAGAGAAAAAGACTAAAATTATCAGATTTAAACATCTCAAAGGTATGCTTATCACATATTTACCAGGTTTAAAAATCCCAAATGTATTTTTAATATGATACAGGCACTATACTACAGGTGGCTTATGGTTTTAGATGATAGTATATATAGTACAATGAATCTCATAAACAGCAAGTAATGACATTCTAAAAATCTATTGTCAGATAAAATGGTTAAAGTAAATAATGAATGACACCAAAATATTGTAAGTAAACTCTATATATCAGAGTACTAACCAATAATTATATGTACATACATTGCTTTTTAAAAAAATATTTTATTTATTTTTAGAGAGGGGGGAAGGGAGAGAGAAAGAGAAGGAGGGAAATATCAATATGCACGACAAACATCAGTCAGGGCCTCCGCACGCCACTGATTGACCCCAAAGAGGGACCTGGAGCACAACCCAAGCACGAGCCCTGACTGGGAAGCAAACCGGCAACCTTTCAGTTAATGAGACAATGCCCAACCCACTGGGCCGCACCAGTCAGAGCCATTCATTGCCTTTTGATCATTAGACAATGGCATTAGATGACAAAAAAATGTGCATTCTGAAACACAGAAAAAATATAAAAGAGTATATTATCACAGGCAAAAGACATCATCTTGAGGCAGATTAATAATTTTGTTTTACTTATTTAATAAATTTTTCCAATACAATATTAGACTTTGTTTAGAACTTTTTTTGTTGGTGCTCTGGTTCTCCATTACAGATTATAGGATCCAACAAACAAATTATGGAAAAAATTAGACTTCAAGGAATAATAGAAACCATTTGTTACATTCTTAAAATGAAAAGCCTTTATTATGAGCGAATGAGCATTGTAGCTGTGTTCTGCTATTTACAGTCTAATGTGTGCCTGCCTCTTATGCAAGTCCATGAGTTGGTTTTTAGTGCCTGGAACAAGCAGCCTAAATTTAATTACAAGTGTATTTTACAAAATATTTTCCAACCACTAGACACGACTTCCCCAGAGTTAAGTTGTAAATTTAACACTCATATCTGTGAAATGACACAAGTTGTGTTACAATCCATATATCTAAAACCTTTCTTTTATTATTGGTAATAACAAGTAGGTTCATAATTGTAGGAATTGGAGATTACCTTTGAGTGAAATAAAGATTAATACATACTTCTTCTCAAAATTAAAACTAATTTTAGTAATGGCATATTTTAAAAGTGTATCTTAATGATATAATTCCAACCCAACCCCAAATTAAACTTATCAAAACCTTACAACATACTTTGTTTTTAAGGGTTATGTCAGCCCAACAATTTTTGTTTATTTATGCATCTCCCTATATTGGCTTGACTCATAGTGGAAACAGCATAACAGACTTCCAGAAAATCTATTGAACTGCCTTTGTGCTTAATCTTATCACCCTTCTGTGAAGGTGTATGGGACTCTGTGATCTCCAGAGTTGGCAAAAGAGATAAATTTTTAACTGGACCCTGTTCCCCTGCTTTTGAAATCCATTTATGAGTACAAAAATTATTTGTGAAATGCTAACTGAACCAACCACAATATTGAATTTCTTAAATTAAAACTCAGCCTACCCACGTGGTTGATCCTCTTATATTGTTACTTCCAGTTCCTCAGGAAAGCATAAAAGAAAGGTAAAATAAACATCATAAAGCAAGCTAGAAATGTCCTGAATAGAATGGTGGTGGCAAGGGGGAGATCAACATAATCAATACTATAAATAGACATATAATCCAACTGTAAAAACCTATTTCTAAGGCTCGGAGCAATATTCTGAATAATTTAGAAAGATCTGAGAACCAACTGCATAGAAATCCTCAAGTTTATTTTAGGTAACATTCCCATGAGAAGATATAGGTCTTTTAAAAGCTGAAGTCCTAGAGTAGATAACTCAAGTCTGAGAGTCTAGAATGAAAGAATCAAAGATTTCTGGCATCCGTGTATAATAGTGTTATAGGGGGAATGGGCAGTCAGGTTAGAAGGAAGCCGTGAGAGACAACGTTTCTGATAGGCTTCCGGGAGTGGTCTCAGATACACTTGTGCCAACAAAGGCATTTCCATTGGCTCCAGGAAGTTCTCTCTTCTTCAGACGTTCATTGAGTTTGATTCATGTTATGACTTAGGCGTAGTGATTTTGTAATTAGTTTGAACATAGCTGTCTTATCACCCTCTTGTGGATAATGATGGCAGCCAGCTTTCCCTTGCATTTCTTTTGTATGTATATTCTCTCCGTTAAAGGAAAAATCTGCATATCAACGAGTATGGGAAATATTGGTAATCTGAATAAAATAAAGATTCTTTAAGTTAACATGAATAAGATTTCACATATTATTTATTCAGTTAGCCAGAACTGCACTTGATTACGCTGTCCAATAATTTTAACATACTTTTATAACGTAAGCTCATATTAATTCTGACAAGAGGGGACAAAATCAGCACCCATCCTTCTAATTGCAGCTCCTGGCTCCACCAGTAATCAAATTAAATGTATGACATTCTGGTTTTTTAGAAAGAGGCTCATTTATTAGTATGCAGTGTCTACAGCAGAAATACTGCACATTCTGTCCCCTCCTTGCAGCATATACTGCTTCCCCCCAACCCCCATATCTATTCTCCACCCTCTTTCGGACGCTGTGGGCTGGCAGGCTGACTCCCCTGGACTGCATCAGTGGGTTCCCTTGCCCTTTGGCTTCTCGCTGAATTCAGCCAGTGGAATGCACTGGTAGAGATCAGAGAGGAGAAGGAAAATACGAGTATTTTTCCTGACTCCCGCCTTCCAGGGCCTTTGCAGCCTGTCTATGTCTTTCTAAGACAAAGCTTCACAGGGAGCCCTCCTCTGCTACTGGTCTATTTTTTAAACTCAGGAAAGAGCTCTCTCCTTTGGCCCCTTCAGCTTCCTACTGTTACTTGTCCTAGTACACTGCCTCATCCTTTGTTGCTTTGCCTAAGTCTTGCCTTCACGTTATTTTTAAAAATTCCTTTAATAAACCCTCTTCAGTAAACCAAATTGACTATATCACATGTTTTCTGCCAGAACCCTGACTAAACATTTTCCCCCCAAACTCTTGCTTTTAAGGAAGAAGACTCAAAAGTACTGTTCTGTGGACTTATAGACCCCGTAAACACAGGCCACAGATCCAATGAAATACTGTCTTCCTGAACTCATTTTAGATACCTGATCTGATGAAGAAACCTCATCGTTATTCATTCAAAAGTGTCGTTAAAGTTTGTATCAAGGATAAAGCGATGCTCACCACAAATGCTCTGTCAGTCTGCTTGGATGAAGGCCTAACACCTTCAAATGCTTTGTCTGTGGGCATCAGAGATGGACAAGAAGAAGCAGTTCATTCAATTGGATCCTGTGCAGTGATGGGTGGGGGGTATTGATGCTTATGTAGATATATGACTCTATACTAACATGCGAGGCGGCATCTGATTCTAATTATCTTAAAAATTAGCATTTTCCAGGATCTTATCTCATGACATGATTCCATGATGAGGTCAAAACAGTTATGTTAGTAGACAGTATATCATCTAATAATATAAATCACCATCATTTTTTAGTACTATGGGTGAGGTACAACTGTCTAATTTAATTTTAAGGGGAAAAAATCCATCAGGGTATTGTTTTCAGATGATGAACGTGACTGGAGATGAAACATATTTAGTATCTTTGCCAAAGTCACGCATCCACCAAGCAGCACAATTGGAATATAAAGCAAATCTCTTTGACTATAAATCATATTCTCATAACTATTAAACCTCATAATTATCTTCTTGGTGCATATATGAAAAAGCAATAATTCAAAAGGCTATTTAATAGATACTTTTAAAATAGTTATATTTTGATAGGAGTATATAAAGAATTATCTGGTACTGATTAGAACTTGGAATACAGTACCTTTCAATTCTAATTGAAGCAATTAGATAATTTTCCTCATTTTTTCTTGTTTAACAGTGTCCTCATATCTTGTTAAATCTTAGACAATGGTCTCTGAATTCAGTATATAAGAAATTGGGAGGAATCCAATTATTTTTTTAACTTCTAAATGGTAATACTTTAAACAACCATGTATCTTTTCTCCTACAAAAGCACATTCCATTTTTCCTTAATTTGCTTTTTCTTTGTTGAGAAAAGGCAAGTTTTGTAGCCCACATAAATAAAGAAAAACAAAGCTGTGCTATGTGAAATATGGATCCAGTTTTCTTCATTTTCTTCCCTTTTCTTTTTAAAACATGACACTGTTTCTCCTTTTGTTTATTTTCTCTGAGACACATCCCGAGGTCAGCATTTCCTTCTTCAGCAGTTCATTAGGGAGGGCACTGGCATGTGGCTGCTGCCTGGAATTATTAATAGAAAAACTCATTCCACTGTCTCATCTACTACATTGTTTCCAATTTTTGGTGAGCCAAGGTCCCAGAATATTTGCAGAATATAAAATAGTTCAGGTTTAAAGGAGGCTTCAAAGCTTCCTCTGTCAGTTTCTCAATGATGGGGCTGAGCACCGTTTATGGCTGTGTCCCTGGCACTTGGGACAATGTTTGGCACATGGGTATTTGAAAAGACAATAATAAAGCAAATAATAACAATACATTTTTAAATAAAGTTGTTTCATGTGTTGAATACACTGTCTTTCACTCTTCCTGGTTCAGGAGTAAAAGGTACAGAAATATGCAGAAATAAAATGTACTGGATATATATGTAGTCCTTAACACAAAAGTTATAAGAGCTGTGCTGAGCACTGTGTGATAAAAGACCTATGAGAGGTCTTTGGGCTGACAGAAGAAAGGCTCTGAGATTATTTTAAAAGCTGGATAAGATTTGAAAATGTCCTCAGGTGACCTAGAAGTGTTCCTCGAACTTTTTCACCAAAAGAGCAGTAGTAGCAGAAAGACAAAAATGACTATCCCTGGAAAGTTAAGGGTGTGCTTGATGCAGCTCAGTGTGAGGGGGACATTTCCTCATAGTCTCCTGTGTTAGCTCCTAGAAGTTAGTAGAATCTGCAATGTACACCATGTCATATCTGTACTTCTCTGTATATAATAATGTTTTTCAAAATTCTTTTAGTACAATTGATGCCCCCAAGTTAGATACACGTTTCTATCATGTTTTGCATATTCTGTAGCATACTACTTTTATATCAGCCCATTCAAATAAAACCAACCTAAAGGAGTTTCACATTAAAAACAATGCTATCAGGAAAACATGAAAAGAAAAACCAGTTGACAAATAAAATGAGCAGAACCTCAAGAACCCATTAGATGATATGATAATTGAAATGGTTTTACATATTTATAATGAGTCCAAGGGGAAGAGAATAAGAATTGACTATATAAATACTTAAGGACATATGACCAAAAAATTGCCTAATTTAGTAAAAACCATCAACTTATAGATTCAAGAAATTCAACAAACCCAAACCAAACAAGATAAATATGAAGAAAACCACATCTAAATGCACGATAGTAAAACAACTAAAAACCAAACTCAAAGAGGAAAGAAAACATCTTTAAGATGTTGGAGAAAAAAAAGTGCTCATTATGTACAAAGAACTAATACATATGAAGGCTGACTTTCTGTCAGAAGTGAAAGAAGCAAAAAACCATAGACAAATTCCAAAAGGATAAAAGAAAAAGAAACTGTTTATAAAAGTATTCAAAGCCAAGGTGAAATACAAAACATTTTTAGATGAACAAATCCAAAAAATTGTCATTTATCAGTCACATACTATAAGAAATGCAAAAGAATAGCATTCAGGTGCAATTGAAATGATATGAGATGGAAACTTGCATCCATAGGGAAAAAATAGGAGCATCGGGGATGGCAAAAGTAGTAAATATAAAAGATAGGGGTTCTTAAAAATCATTTTCTCTAAAAGACAGCTGATGGTTTAAAGCATCAGTAACACTGTAAGGTAGGAAATAAGAAATACAAGGTGTGTGTAAAGTAACAAAAAAAGCAAAAGGACCAGGTGAGACCAGGTGATGTGGGTAACCAGACTTAAACGATTGTGAGTTTATCACATTTATGGATTGGGAAATAGGAAGTTTAAGTAGGAAGAAGTGTGAAGTCTCCCTAATTAGAAATTAATAATTTAAGGTTGCATAATGATAACATTAGAACAACTACTAAAACAATTTAAAAAGTTATAGCTAAGAAAAAAATAAAAGTAGAAAAGTATAGTGAAGACTTTAATAGAACTAAAATGGACTTCCAAAATGTGTTCAATTAACCTAAGGAATTCAAAAGCAGGAGTGAAGCACTAGAGAATCAAAAACATAAACAAAGGAAGAAGAGGGGGAACACATAGCAATATAAATAATTACATTGTTACATTAAATATAAATGGACTAAACACTCAAATTAGAAGGAAGATTCTCAGATAGGACAAAAAGAAGCAAGACCTAAATGTAACCTGTTTACAAGAGATACTCAGTAATTTTAATGACATAAATAGGTTGAAAGTAAAAGAATAGGAAATGATATACTATACATATACTAAGAATGAGAAAGTTGGCATGACTCTGTTCATATCAGATAAAGTAGACTACAAGGCACAGAGTACTGGGAATGAAGAGAGGTGTTTATAATGATAAAAAGGGGCAATTAACTAGGAATATACCTGTTGATCTAAATATGAATACAATTAATATCGCTGCTTCAGAATTCATAAAGCAAAGAGTAGCTAAACTCTCTCGAAGGCAAAAATAGACAAATTCACAACCACAGTTGAAGATTTTAAGTGTCACTCAGTAAAAGATAGAACAAGCAGATTAAAATTTAGTAAGTATGAACATTATCTGAACAACACACTATCAACCACTTAAAGCTAAATTATATTTATAGAACACTACACCAAACAACTGCAGCACACCCATGTGAACCCTACACTTAGTTAAAAATTTGAGATGGACTGTGTCATAACAATAAATAAAAGGCTGAACAGACTGAAAAATCAACAACTCTAGAGCTGTAAGAAAAGGGAGAACACAGGGCAAATGCTGTTCACAAGACTGGAGTGACAGACAAGTGAATACAGGAAGTCTTAGCTTACAAGAGTAGATACTTGGGATCAAAAGCCACTACAGGAGCCAGTGCCAGGACAGGAAAATCTGAACTTTGGTTTGACAAGTTGCTGGAGTCTCAGTGTGGACAAGCCCAAGAGTTGAAAACTCCACAAGGATGCAGTCGTTGGAGTCTCCCACAATATCGTGAGATTTTCTTCCACGGGCTCATTGAGGTTTCCACAGTGAACAGAAAAAAATCTCCTTATGTGTCCAGCATGGAAAGGGGAAAAAGAAGTATTCTGAAATTCTTTAGAACAGGCCTCTCCAACCCCTGGGCCACCAACCAGTATCAGTCCATGGCCTGTTAGGAACTGGGCCGCACAATAGGAGGTGAGAGGCATGCGAGCCAGTGAAGCTTCATCTTTATTGATAGCTGCTCCCCTATGCTCACTCACATTACCGCCTGAGGCAGACCTCTTGTCAAATCAGTGGTGGCATTCGATTCTCACAAGAGCATCAACCCTACTGTGAACTACGCATGCGAGGGATCTAGGTTGTGTGCTCCTTAGGAGAATCTAATGCCTGGTGATCTGAGGTGGAGCTGAGGCAGTGATGCTAGCGCTCGGGAGCAGCTGCAGATACAGATTATCATTAGCAGAGAGGTTTGACTGCACAGAGACCATAATAAATCAATGGCTTGCAGACTCATATCAAAACCCTATCAATGAATGGCAGGTGACAGTTAAGTTGCATCAGGTGGCAGGCTTTATGGTGGCAACTGAGTTGATCTACTTCAACTGTACAGTTACATCTGGTGGCAGACTTTAAGTCAGAACCCAACACTTATTTCAGCCTGCGCATGGCCCACCCATTATTTTATTTCCCACTGCCATCTGTACCTCTTTCCTGCACTGCACATGTCTCAGTCACAGTTGTGCTGAGCGCACATGCTAACCTTGGCCAAAATGAGTAAAAAATAAATGTCACTGGGGAGCTTCTTTGAAAGGGGGAGAGGCCCAATGATGAGACAGCAGAAGACTCTAAGACTGCCATCAAAAAGAAAGCTGCATTTAAAAGAAAATACCAAGAGTCCTACTTAAATTATGGGTTCATTGCAACAGGTGATTCAGATTCTCCAAGCCCACTTTGTGTAATATGTGGTAACTGGCTATGCAATGAAGCCATGAAGCTTTCAAGACTGCTTCGCCACATGGAGACCAACCATGCTCCATTAAAAGACAAGCTGTTGGAGTTTTTCAAAAGAGAAAACAAGAACACACAGAACAGAAGCAATTACTGACGGCCACCACTTCATCAAATGTGTCTGCACTGAGAGCAATATTCTTAATGGCTAATCGCCTTGCTAAAGCTAAGAAGCCCTTTACCATTGGTGGAGAGTTCATCCTGCCTCTTACTAAAGACACTTGTTGCGAACTTTTAGGTGAGGCTGCAGTGCAAAATGTGGTACATGTTCCTCTTCTGGCTAGCACCATAACTAGATGAACTGACAAAACAGCAGAGGATCTTGAGGCACAATTATTAGAGAGGATTAATGAGTTACCATGGTATGTAATCCAGGTTGACAAGTCTACCAATGTTGACAACAAGGCAACAACGCTTGTTTTTTCACGATATATTTTTTCAGGAAGATGTGCGTGAGGATATGTTATGAGCACTTTTGTTGCCAACCAATGCTACAGCTGCAGAATTGTTCGAGTCTTTGAATAATTATATATCGGGAAAACGTAATTGACTGTTTTGTGTTGGTATATGCGCGGATGGAGCGGGTGCCATGACTGAATGGATTTCCGGTTTCACTACTCGGGTCAAGAAGGTGGCTTCTGAATGTGAGCCTACTTACTGTGTCATCCATAGAGAAATACTAGCTAGCAGAAAAATGTCACCTGAACCTAACAACATTTTGCAGGATGTGATTAAAATTATCAACCACACTAAAGTACATCCCCTTAACTCACATCTGTTTGTGCAGCTCTGTGAGGAGAGGGACGCAGAGCACACACATTGTCTCTTACACACAGAAGTGAGATGCTTTCTAAAGGTAGGTAACTGGCCAGAGTTTTTGAGTTACAAGAGCCATTCCAGAGATTTTTTTTTTTCCAGAAAAACAGTCATCACTAGTAGCTCATTGCAGTGACACAAAATGGGTCGCAAAACTTGCTTACTTGTGTGACATATTCAACCTGCTAAACAAACTCAATCTGTCACTCCAGGGGAGAACAACAACTGTGTTCAAGCTGGCAGATAAAGTGGCTGCATTTAAAGCCAAACTGGGGTAATGGGGGTGACAAGCAAACATTGGGATTTTTGATGTGTTTCATACATTAGCAGAGATTTTAAAAGAGACTGAGCCAGTGCCTGCTTTCTCCCGGCTGGTGCACGATTATCTATCTCAACTTTCAAAAGAGTTTGAGCATTACCGCCCAACCACAAAAGACCCCTGAACTGGGAAGGAATGGATCCCAGTTCCATTTGTGAATAAGCCATGTGAATTGACTTTGTCCGTGCTAGCAGAGGGTCAACTGCTTGAGATTGCAAATGACGGTGGCTGTAAAAGTATGTTTGAGGCAACTTCAATCTCCATACGTTCTGGACTGAAGTCAAGGCGGAATATCACGAGATTGCCACAAAAGCACTGAAAAGCCTGCTGCCATTTCCAACAACCTATCTTTGTGAAGCAGGGTTTTCTGCAGCAACAGCAACTAAAATGAGATTACAGAGTAGACCAGACATAACCAACAAACTTCAGGTGTCACTATCTCTTATCACCCCCAGGTGGGACTATCTAGTTACAGGAAAACAAGCTCAGAGCTCCCATTGATTCTGCATTAAGATAAGTTGTATAAGTATTTCATTATATATTACAGTGTAATAATAATAGAAGTAAAGTGTACAATAAATGTAATGCACTTGAATCATCCCGAAACCATCCCTAGCCCCTCACCCCCATTCATGGAAAAATAGTCAAAAAGTTTGGGGACCATTGCTTTAGAGCTCCGTTCTTCTTCTGGAAGCATGCCCTTGAGGAAACTAGTTAACCAGAACCTAACTGACCTGAGAGAAAGGGAAATACCTAACTCCAGCCCTTGCCAGCCATCTTGTCCCACCTGAGAGAGGGAAACAAACAAACAAACAAATGGAGAAACTCCTGTGAAGTTCAGTAAAAGACCGAGACCTAACCATAGGGCTATAAAATGCTTCCCCTGCTCCACGTACACCTCACTATCACATCACTGGAGGCCTGGTTTCTTTTACCCAGCGAATCGTGTCTGGCTATCAAGAAAAAATTACAGGGCATACAAAAAGGTTAAAAAAAAACACAACAATTTGAAGATACTGCAAGCATCAAAATCAGACGTGCCAGGGATGTTAGCTCTGCCGTGGTATTTGAATTTGAGAAATATGTTAGTCTCTAAAAATCAAATATTTTCAATGTTTGTTATGTATAATAAAAAACAGTACTATCACACCTGTTAGCATTAATTAAAATTTTAAGTTCACATATGTTTACTAGTTATTGTTGTCAAATGTGATCATAGTTCTATACATTTTAAACATGCTACAAAAACAAAGTATTGTTTAAAATTGTTTAGAGTAATAAAAGAGAAACTGACTAAAGCAATATGGAGCTATTGGAAAGGATAAGGTGGATTATATTGAATAGTCTCTTTAAACCATCAAACGGGTAACAGAAAAATTTGCTTTGACTTGCAAAAAGCTTAAACTGTTTTTAGGGAGAATTGGCTGATGACATTATTTGGTCATTACTTATTCACTTCTAAAATTATGTTAGCACAGTGCTTATTCCTAGAGATATGACAATGTATGGTAAAGTCCAACAAAGTTCTTTTCCTCAAGGTGGACTGTTGTGGAGATAGACAAATTAATCATCTTAATACATGATTGTAAGGTCGATAAAATTACACCTCAGGCTTAGCTAATTAATGTCTTTGTAATAGCTTTTTAGCATTTCTTAATGTTCTAGATTTGCAAAGAATTCTTCTGTAAGTCAGACAGACCTGTACAAACTGCCTCTTAGGTCTCCCATTAGGTTAAATCTGCAGCAGCACTTCCTACTGAGGGCATGAACTGGTGTCACTTCAGCCTGACAGTCAATCCTACAGCGGGGAGATTGTACTGAAAGTTAGAGAATGCATAGGGCACTGTTTCTAAGTGCTCTGGGTGGTCAACAGAATACCAGTCTCCACATCTTCTCTAGACCTATTGTCCATATCAAATGATAGCCTCTGTTCTTGACCCAAATAGAGTACTTTATGTCAATAATGGGGTATTTTCCATAAGACCGTTTCTCTGTTAAAAAAAAAAAGTAAATTAAATGGTCACAAGTCCAAAGAATTTAAGTGTTGTTTTAGTTACAGTAATTTTTTAGTTAATTGACATGATTAGGAAACTGATGTTTCTTTTTTTATTAAATTTGTTGGGATGACATTGGTTAATAAAATTATATATGTTTAAAGTATTCAGTTCTATGGCACATCATCTATATATTGCATTGTCAATTCTACGATACATCATCTGTATATTGCATTGTGTGTTTTCCACCCAAAGTCAAATCTCCTTTTGTCACCATAAGGTCCACCCCCTTTACCCTACAATACCCCACCCCTCTTTTCCTCTAGTAACCACCATACTGTTGTCTGTGTCTGTGATGATGATTCTAGTTAACTGAAAGTTAGTAAAGTTCACTGGGACTGCACCGCCCGTGAATATATTGGGATGTCTTTTGCTGATCTGTACCTTATATAACATCAGAAACGTTTCTTACCAGATCAACAGAAGAATATTGTGTGATCTCTCAACTATGGGTCTTCAGAAAACCCTTTGAATCATCAGATTCAATGTAGGCAGAGTGAGCCTACTTAAGTGTTGTTGTTAATTTTTAAGAGAGGGCATTGTTTGAGGGGGGAAAAAGCATAATGTGGAAAGCAGACGACGTTAGAATGATAGTTATTTAAATATTAAATAGTTTCACTGTTCAAAGCAAGCAGGCACCTACTGAACACTATTATGTACCAGAACCTGTGATAGGATGTGGATAGAAACATTAGAAAAAGCAATTATCCTCACTTAAAAATGATTAATATAGTGGAAAAAAACAGATGAGCTATAGAGCCATAATATAATGAGAGGCATATTGACATTCATCCTGCTATATACTGACCCCGAAGGATGTGCAACATGCACACGTGGTGATACCCTCTAGAGAGTTCAATAGGAGTGTGTGGTGCTTGGACAAGATTGTGGAGAATGAATCAGTGTAGCACGGGAGCAAGGGTTGAAGCTTTCGGCTGGAATCTCTTCACTGGGAGCCGCCACTCTACTACTTACAAACTGTAGACCTCAGCAAGTTGATTAAGTTCACGGAACCCCAGTTTTCAACTCTAAAACAGCAATAACCTCTGCCTCTAGGGCCTATATAGTAGTATGTGAAGAACTAGATAATGTATATCAATCACAATGTATACCTGCTAAGAGGTAGCTCTTAGTATTTAGAACTAGAAGTTTTGATTTGGGAGTCATCGGTCTATAAATGCAAGGGGCGGGCAGAGTGCACAAAGGCATATACGAAGGAATCTGAATAAGGAAAAAACTGGGAGCACTGGTGTCATGAAATCTAGGGAGGATTCCTAGATCCTAGCGAACCTCAACCACTGTCTCCTGAGCTGTCAAATGGTGAAGAGCCCAGTGAGACAGGCATGGAAAATGCCCACTTGTGAACAACGAGAATACTGTCAGCAACCTTAGAGCAGTCTCAGTGAATTGGGGAGGTACATGGGATATATAGGTATGACAAAAGTTTCAAAAATAAAACTGATACAATAAATATTAGAAGCCAGTGGTATTTCTTAAAATTTTTTTCCAGTTTAAAAATGCAAAGGCTCGTTTGAATCCTTAGTAGGAATGCAACTAAACAATTGCTGATTTCTTTCTCCTCAGATGAAAGTTGTATTTTATGTAGATTTAAGAATAAATCACACAAATAAAAGGATAGCAGAAAGGAATTCTTGGGAGAAAGTTTAAAGCTAACTTGCCCTCTTTTACTCAAGTTTTCTTTTATTCATTTCTCATATTTTCTTTGTGCTTTCAGGGAATTTTATTCTTCCTTAACTCAAAGGCAACTTCTGAATAGTCTATCTAAATTTCAGAACGTATCTTAGTTATTCTTTGGTGGTCCATGGTGATCCATTTTAATATAGCTTTTCCATTATTAATAAAAAAACTTTTGAGTTCTGCAGCATTGTCTTTGGTTCCTAATTGCCATTATAAACACATACGTAAATTTATGCAAGAGGAAAACGTCAGTTGCCTGAAGACTTTAGTCAGTCCATCTTGCTGTGACACTCTTTGGATACTCTACAAATTATGCACATCGCTCCCTTAAACTCCTGTGCCTCTCAATTAACTAAAGTACCAACTAACCATAAGAATAAATATGACTTCTTCTCCATCATTAGAGCTCTCCAACTCAGTCCACACTTGTATTAATTAAGTAACTAACTTAATAGTGCAGCAAGATAGCAGAAATACAGAGAAAGGCTTCTATAGATTGCAGAGAGGAACGTTAAATACCATTTCGTCTCACCTCGACTTTTTTAAGCCTTAATGGAGAGATGATTTAAGCACTTCTTTGCTGCAGAGAAATGATCCTAGATCCCAATAGCCATCCAGAGAGCTAAATCCAAGTGCAACTATAATCACTTGTTAACACTTTAATTAATCTCTTTGTTAACAATGAACAGGGTTATTTTTGATATGCTGAGTGGCTTCCTGACATGTGCAGCATTAAGAATAGGCAGCCATAGACTTTATAGCATAATATCGTCTCCTGTGGCAGCAGATGAATTTGTGATTTTCTTGAAATGACAAAATGATTTATCACCTTCCATATGTACTGCCATCCACTGGGTAGGAGTAATGTTTCCCCTGGCAGGCTCCCTCCAGTGGGAACAAACAATGTTGATTGATAAAAGACTAAACCAAGATTAAGAAAAGGAAAGGAAAAACATTTTATCTAAAAATGTAGGGGTTTTATGCATCTTATTAACAAGATGTGTAGCATAATACATTTCACCAAACACAGTCACCATTCAAGCCTTGAAGCGAAGGTCGGTTTAATTTTACCAATGCTTCGTTGATTTATAAGTTAAGCACCAGGGAAAACAGGTATAAAGGCTGTCTTTGCCTCGGACAAATGACCATTATCCATATCTCTGCCAAGATGGGCCTGAAAAGAGAGTCATATTAAATAGTGTAGTTTCTTGTTCTCGCTATATATTAAAAAGGTTTCCTTTTTAATATAGGAAAGAAAAGGCAACATTTCTTTGTAGTAAATGGCACCATTTCTTTCTTTTTACTTCCTCCCATTTGCAAACAAATAACTTTCAGTCGAATCTAAAATTCACTGTTCTTAAAGTAAAAAAAGGTTAGGGAACAAAGTTCCCAAAAGAAACTACCTTTGTCATTGAATACCGTAAAAGAGAAAATGAGAGAGCATGAAAATTGAAGCTGAAAATACCCACATACAGAAGGGAAATCAGTTGACTACCAGGAGAATAAAACACAAGAAAGGAAAGGACAGACATGGCGGTGTGTGCTGGGCCTGAGTTCTTGAATATTTATGGTCTGTTTCAGCTTACTGCTCCACCTGCACATAAAAATCCTATGAAGAACTGAGGTATTTGGATTCATTAGAGAGTAACAAACTGCAACTATTTTCCTGTTTATCTAACAGAAAGGAATGTGTCCTTCTCCTCTGGTAATAACTTTAAAGTAATCACAGAATTTATGTGAAACCAAAGACTCATTTTAGAGAGCAGAAAATATGATGCAGCTTGTCAATACTTTGCCCTGTTCCGTGGGGTAAACATCATAAATGGTGAGATTCTTTTTAAGACAATGAAGCTGTAAAATTTATAGAAACCACATTTAAGATAAAAAAGAAACATATGCATCAGTTTGTTTTTTATTTTTGTTCTTCTCCAGTCTTCTGGTCAAATTAATTTTAAAAATGAATTGCAAATAAAAGAGTTTTACATTCTACAGTAAGATTTGGGAGAAATTATTGGTCTGCTTCTAGGGGTTTGCCTTTTGTATACAGGAATAGAGAAGTGATTTTATAGACCATTTCTGATCCTGACTTTCTTCAATGTAACTATTGATGATTTGAAGATACTCTTGATGTCAAAGAACCTAGAGATCTAGGAAGACATGTGTATCTGTACAGATTAGACAATAGTGTTATCCAAAATTATTCCCATGATAACTGAGATAGGGTGATTGCTATGTGAGATATATCTACGCAAAAGACATACCCATGGCTGAAAAAAAACACCAATAAAATAAAGACATTTTTTTAAGGTAGTGACTCTGGTAGGAAGCCTTACTACATTTCCAATTTATCTTCTCACAACTTCCACAGAATGGGTCACACACATACCTTAGTTACATATGATCTTATTTTGAGACAGTGGAACATCACTGTTAAGTATATAGAATTCGGGATTCAGGGCATCTGAGTTGAGTTCCTGTCTCTGTAGCTGCATGGCTTGGAAAGGTTCATTATATATTCTTTTCAATATTCTCATATGTAAGGTATACATTGTAATAGAACCTATCTCATAATGTTGATGTGAAGATTAAATGGGCCAGTATTGGCTAAACACCTAAAACAATGCAAGAACATAGTCAATGCTCAACTCTAGTAGCTATTATAATTATTTTGGTGGATTGGCACTAATAAAAAGCTCTACTGTTTTACAGAGTTTATGAAAAAAAAAGACTATCTGTTGTTTTGAATCAAATATATTAGATCTAATATATTTTGAAGTGTCTAAGGGTTCTGGTAATATTTATGTTTAATTATGCTCACCATTCATAACCAGTCATAATCTTAGAAAAATATCAATAAAAGATCAATTATCTTAATGCTTTATTCAATATTTTTCACAATAACCATTATATTGTTCTTATAATTAATGTTTTGTGAGAACAATAATAAGACATATACACCTAAACTTTCCAACTTGTTAATTTTATAAATAAATGTTTTTCTATGTTAAAATAATCTAAAATAATAGATTAAGGGCCAGTTACTTCTTGCTGAATTGCCATGATTCAGTCTCATTATTTCTTTTACTGTTGTGATCCAGAAATTTCTGGCAATATTTCTCACAATGAACTTTATTTTTTTCTTTCTGACCCAAACTAACTTTAGTTCTATACATGTTTATCAGTAGCCTCCATGTAATTTTATTAAAAACTTTCCAAATAGATATATAACTGGCATACTAGGAAATATTTCTAAGCTACATGCTTGCTTTACGAGTAACATGATAATTTTACAGCAACAACAATGTATTCATTAGGGTTATGCGTCAGATTACCCAGTGCTGCTCTTGACTTGGTCTTCATGAAACATTTTCCTTGGGGTCTCCTCTGTACGACATTCTCAATCTTTTCATTCAATTGGCTGTCCTCACTCTGCAAACAAACATTCTATTCTATTTTGATCTATCTCTCCAGATTTTTTTAAAAATTTATAATATCTAAGAGGATAATTGCTACTGAATCAGTATGTTACACTGATAAAGATATGCATCAAATACTGTTGGTCCAAATGGTTAATGATGATTCTTTTATACCTATTTATTACCTTCCATCACCAAATTTCTCCATTTGTATATTAAACTTGCTGTGCTCATTCTCTTTCAATCTTTTCGTTTTTTACCCTTTATATTTTGGTGCACTGTCCCAGCTGTTCATCCACCCTTGATTGTTTAATCCAATCCTTTTTCTCTTTCACCTGCCTCCAGATTGTCCTTTGTTGACTGATTTGGCCTTTGTAGTAATTGGATTTTTATTCTTCATTGAATTAATTCCCTTCTCCCACATCCTAATAACATACGCTCTCCCATACAGTCCTCAGGCCTTTGCTTTTCTCTTTCTTTAGAATGTAAAGTTCAGAGTGCCCTGCCAGAAGAATCCAGTGGGAGTGTGTTCTAGTGTCTACGTAAGGGACCTTTGCATCTGCTGGTTTCATGAGCTTGATTAAGGAGCAGCCGTCCCTAGGCACCAAGAAATGACTGCAAGGGCAGAAAGGTACAGCCATTTTAATTTTTTTTTTATTTTAGAAATAAAGGAATCGGGAAAAGTGAATTGATTAATACAGATTTTATATATATATATATAAAAATTTAATAGTTATTTAAGTATAACACTAATTTTAAAATATGCAAGTCAGGAATCATTAAAAACTTTCATGATCCCCTCACTAAGAGCTTAGATGATACTTCTTATCTTTGGCTATTATTGCTTGAAAGACTTCCATAAACATTAATTTCTTCATCTTTAAAATGGACTGACAATGTTTGCCTTGGCTGTTTCATAGGGCTGTTCTGAGAACTGAGTAAAATAATGTACATAGAAGTCCTTTGAAAATTCTATTTCATAAATATAAGTAGGTGGTAGGTTTCAAAAGAGAAGAGGCTATTAGACATTTGGGAATTTGCTCTGCGTCTCTCATGGTACTCAGCTAATAGTTGTAGATTAAGCTCACACTAATATTGTAAGTGCTATATTTTGATACTCAGGTAAATTATAAGATATTATATTTTTTATTAAAGATCAAAACAGATTTGAGAATCATATGCACAATCAAAATAATAGTGTGTGGTCAGTTTCCAAGGATCTTTTACATACACTGTTGATATCCTTGCCTGTTCACATACAATCTGGGAGTATAAACATCCCGGACACTGAATTTTTAAGAGGTAAGAGTGTTAGGAACCACAATGAGGGTTAGAAGAGGTCACTGAAATTTTCTCCTCTTTGTATTCTATGTTCAAACAAAGGACAATTGAAACACACAGCAGTTTAGAAGATTAGAGAGACTTCAATACCGAGGGTCAAGAGTCCTGGGCTCTGACAAATATTCAGTCAGAAGGTGGCTCATTTCTACCCACTTAATTCACTTCTCTGATCTCCAGTCTCCTTTTCTGTAAATGGGAATGGGGCAGCAACTTGGACCGGAAGAGCAATAAGGGCCCTTTCAGTGTGAATTTTTATCACTCTCTCCTGTTTACCTACTGTGGTTCTTGGGGCGGCCTCTGATTTTATACCACTTTATTTTTCATTGTAACGTTGGCCACAGTTGAGAAACACTCAGGTCTGTCTTGGTAGTTTACCTCAGAAAGTCATCATATCACTGCACTGATTTTGTTAGGGAGCTGCCATTAAAAACAATCAGGATTTATTTAAAGAATAAATGAAAAATCAAT